>JADRCO010000144.1:0-48286 GCA_021464525.1 Rhizophagus sp. LPA8_4_AMF | reverse complement strand
TATATTATTCTAAAATCATTAGTAAAATTTACTAATATTCTTAATTAAAAAAAAATATCTCTTGGAGTCTAAGCCGATTCCTACAAAAAAAAAGAAAGAACATTAGACCAAAATTTTTAAGAAAAAAACCCATCCAGCACCCTGATACTTACCATACACAATCCAGGAGTCTGAGCTGATTTCTACAAGCTGATTCCTACAAAAAAAAGAGAAAGAAATATTAGTAACATTTCTTATAGTTAAATAAAAAAAATACAACGTTAGTAACGTTTCTTATAGTTAAATAAAAAAAATACAAGTTTCATATGAAACTTACCCATTTCCCTTATTATCCATAATGAAAATTCAGTACCTACAAAAAAAGAGAAAAAAACATTGGTTCGTTTCATAAATTAAAAGATAAAAAAAAAATAATATCCTGTTCCCTTTCCCTATTCCCTGTTTCTTACCTTAAAGTCCGGCATGTCCATAGCTGGCACCTTACAAAAAAAATGAAAAAGAAACATTAATTCGTTTCTTAAATTAAAAATAAAAAAAGAATTTTTCGTTCTCCTTCCCTATTCTTCCCTATTCCTTATTTCCTACCATAAAGTCTGGTTCGTGTCTATAGCCAACACCCTACAAAAAAAAATGAAAAAGAAACGTTAATTCGTTTCTTAAATTAAAAATAAAAAAAAAGTTCCTGTTCCCTTCCCCATTCCCCATTTCTTACCATACAAAGTCTGATTCGTGTTTATAGCCGGCACCCTACAAAAAAAAAATGAAAAAGAAACGTTAATTCATTTCTTAAATTAAAAATAAAAAAAAATCCGCTTCCCTTCCCTATTCTTTCCTATTCCTCATTTCCTACCATATAAAGTCCAGTTTGTGTCTATAGCCGGCACCCTACAAAAAAAAATAACAAAAAAGAAACATTAATTTGTTTCTTAAATTAAATAAAAAAAGACAGAAAAAATCCGTCTATACTCCAAAAAGCTGACCTCTACGTCCAAAAGACGTAAAACCTCTCTCACTAAGGTTTTCCATGCGTACATATATCTCAGTTTTATTTAAATACGTGTTCAAGTTTAAGGAGACCGATGGCCTGCCTAAAAAAAAGAAAAAATGAACTGTAAATAAAGTTCGTTAAAAACTATTATTAAAAAAAACTAAAAAAAATTACCTGAAATTTAGCGTCCAAAGGATCTGAAGAGTCGCCTAGAAAGGGAGGGAAGGTGGAAAAGGGAAGGACGAAAGGGGAAAGGGAAAGGGGAAAGATGAAGGGGAAAGGTAAAGGGAAAGGTAAAAGGAAAGGTTGAAGGGAAGGAAGGGGAAGAAAGGAAAGTTTCGTTAGAAGTTTAAACTTTTAACTGAACTGTGGCGTAATATTCAATTAAACGTGATGTGTAATTAGAGGTATGACCATCAATGTGGATATTCGGTCAAACCATCTGAAACATTTTTTTTTCTAATATTTGATATGAAAAAACGCCGGAATGTTTGGATATCATCATCATATGATTTACTGATATCCGATCAGTCGATTTTTAATTTTTTTTCAGTTTTTAACCGAATAATTTATTTTTTTAAAAAAAACTTTATCCTTTTCGGTTTTTTTTTATACCGAATTATTTAAAAAATTTTTTTATTTTTATTTTCTCGGTTTATTAAACTGAATAATTTTTTTAAAAAATTATTTATTCTAAACTAATAATTTTAAAAATCTTCCAAATAAAAGAAGTTTCTTTATCTTCTATGTATCGTATACATGTCAAGTTAATGGATATTACAGGTGTTCCAAAATCCTAACGCTATAGAAGATACTAGGTAGAACCTATAAAGGAAGGTAGGGAAGTGAGTGTGGATGGGAAGTTTTGTGTTTTTTAATTATTTAACATTTTTAATGTTTCTTTCTTCTTTTTTTGTAGGATGTCAGATTGGAAATAGGATGAACCCAGATTTATACAATAAAGGTAATTCGGAAAGGTGATTGTATTTTTTAATTAAGAAACGTTTTTAATGTTTCTTTTTTTGTAAGATCTGGACTCTTGAAGACGAACCTGAACTTATACAATAAAGGTAAATATGGGAAGAAAGATTATGTATTTTATAATTAAGAAATGTCTTTTAACCTTTATTTTTTTGTAGGATACCGGGTTTCTTTAGATGAACAGGTTAGGTAATAAGAATTAAAAAAGGGAATTCATGCTTAATTGTGTTAAAGGAGTTCTTTAATGATAACAGTTAATAATTAAATAACATATCAATAAAGTTTTTTCCTTTGTCATCTTTTACTGTTAATTAATTATAGATATATATTTTTTATAATAATATTTGAATTTTAATAAATTTTTTTAAATAATGGATTTTTTCAAAAAAAAAACTTTGGGTTATCTGATTACCCAAAGTGACCTGAAGTATTCAGGTTAAAATGGGTCAGGTTGGGTTAGAGCAGGTCACTGACCTGAAAGACAATTTTTGGTTCAAGTTATCCAGGTAACCCAAACTGAACTGACCCATTCAGAGCTCTAATATGAATATACAAATGGATTAGTCCAATAGTCATCAATCGGGTATATGCCTATTGGATTCAGTTTTACAAGTAGTAATAATTATAAATCAAACGGAATGATAACTATTGAAACATTACCTAATTTATTTAAATTAAAAAATATGATCAATCTGGATAACCTAATTTTTATATAGTTATCAATCGGGTATATACCTATTGATTACTAATTTTTGGCTAACCTATTAGCTAAATAGTTATCAATAGGGCATATACCCAATTGAACAGCCTTCGACTTATGTAGCTAACCAGAATTTTGCCATATTTACATCTCTCGTAGAATCAATAGTCTTATTAGTGAAGGCACATCGAGAATTTTATCCACAAATTCCATTATTACCATGGATTCATGGATCTGAACCCTGTGAACATTTCTTTGGCATTGCTCGTCAAATCAACGCTGATTTTGACTTTGCTGAATTAATACAAATGATTCCTAAAATTGCTCAATTTAATAATGCTTTACGAAGTCAAAAATTAAACTTTGATAAAGAAAAAACAGTTAGACAAGATAATCTTTATTATTTTAATTAATTATTTAATTATTATTTTCTTATTCCTATATTTAATTTATAATTAATTTCAATAGGCTACTATTATAATTATAACAAAGGTCAATTAAATGATTTGTCATTAGAAAAATTAAGATTATGGCCTACAGATGAACAAATTATGCAGACTATTCATCATTCACATCAATTGGCACTTGAACTTACTGAATTTCTTGACATAATTCAACCTGCAGATTTGTCTATTACTGCAAATAATTCGCTCATTATTATTGGCTCACATGAAAAAAAAGTTTCAAAGTCGTATATATACAATGAAACAAGTAATGATGGCATTCAAGAAGAAGATAATTTATCATCTGCAATAAATAATGCTTCAAGAAAAATAAAACGAAATAATGATAATTTAGACAATAATTATACATCACCTATCAACATATTTCAAAATAGTCAAATGTAACTCAATATTTTCAATGAGCCTTGTGATTCCTTATCAATTTTAAATAATGATAATAGTGGTAATTATGAAATGATCTTATTTTAAAAATATTTTACAATTGTTATACTTAAATTTGTAAATTTACAGTTAATTTAGGTTACCAATCCTTTTTGGAAAATGATTTTGATCTTGAAACTTTACTTAATTAACGTAAACTGCATGATGCATATTGTTCAAAATCTCTTGAACAGAAGTTTAAATTAAAGCCATCAAATTCATCTAATCCAGATATATCAAATTCTATTCAGCCTAATAAGGCTAGCCATATTATTGCATATTTTATGAAAAATGAAGATCCTGAACAACAATTTATCAAACAGAGAAAAAAATGATGGAAAGAGAATCGTAAAAATATATCATTGACACTTGCACAATTGCATGCAGAAGAAATAAGAAAATCTAGACAAAAATAAAAATCAAATAAACGAAATATCCAGTCAGAATTAATTTCAAGTAAGTTTATTTTTATTTAATGCAATTCTTTTTTATAACATTATTTAAATTATAACTATTTTTATATGTAGTTCCAAATATTGAAAATGCGAATATATCAGAGAACTTTCCATTGTCAAAGGGTGATTATGTTTTTGTTATATATGGCGAAACTATGTGTATTGGAAAGGTTATGGCATTATATTTTGAGGGATATAATAATCATTGTTATACAGATGAGCCTATTACAAATTTAAATGATATTTCTTATATTTCATTATGTGTTTATTTACCAATTTATCTTGATTTGTTTAGTGATATTTTGAAAGAGGGTTGTAATCTTTTAACACATCATTTAGCTTCTAATATCATTTATCATATTGATAAATTGGGAGTGTCAGTTAATGGAAATATTTTAAAACTATTAGAAAATGAAAAAAGATATTATTTTGATTATTTTGGTCACAAAGATATTATACAAAAAATAATCAACACAGTTTCATTTAAATAGTACAATAAAATCAATTTTAACCGAAGGTCAGATAAATAATTTGCTTATTTTTAATAAAATTTTAAAGTTAGGCTCTAAGAACGCGTATTGACATTAATAAAAACCTATGCGTAGAGCTAATATAAAAAAATTTAGCTTCACCTGACCTATATATATATAGCTTGGGGTCCTTTATGGTTTTACTTGAGATCTCATTTTCATGATTATCTAGAATTTAATTAAATAATATTTAAATAATTCAAATTAATATTTATATATTAGTTATTTCAAAAAGCAACTTCTTCTTAATAAACTTAGAGAATACATATTGCAAATCATCTTTTAAATGCCAGATTAAGCTTGTGCATTTATATACAATCATCCACCTTATTTTCACATATATCTTTAGTATATTTTTTAATTGGATAGCACTTTTAAATAATGCCACGCCTATAGCCAAATTTTTGAAAAATCTTGTAATTGTATTTGCATATTTAATCAAATTTTTTAACTTAATTAATTTTTACAATATCAGAATTGATTAAATTAATGCAATATACAATTATAGATGGCCTCAAAATTGATTTTTCATAAAAATAATTTTGGCAAGTAATTTTGACATTATAATATTTTTTAATATTTTTTATATAAATAATTATAAAATAATTAAATAATTTAATGTATTTTAAGTTAAAGAATTCAAAAAAACTTAAACAAAATTTTGGCTATTAAATAAATTAATTTTGGAAACTAAAAAAACAATTTTGGCATTTCAGATTTTAGCTTCTAGTTAAAATTAAAAAATGCAATTTCAGAGCCATCTATATATATAATATATCATATATTGAGAATTGATTGATAATTTTGAGAGATAATTCAACAGGTAGCGGCAATATTTAAAATGATATCAGAAATTATTGCAACAAATTTGTCAGGTCTGGCTTTATTAATAACCAATAATTATTATGCAGAATGACGTTCGCTTGAAAGATTTTTAAGCTTTAGAAGTTACTCTTTTCTTGAACTTATTATAAGCATAAATGCTCAAATATTATTTTTATATAGTTCCATCTAACTGTCTAAAGCTAATAAAATGATTATATAAATTTTAGAATAGATAATAAATAGAAAAAATAAAATTAAATCAGAATATTAATAAAGAAATGATAATAAAATTTACCAATTGTACAATTAATTTTCTTAGCTAATTCAATATAGATTCATAAATTTGCATGAACTAATTCAACTTATAATAATATTTTACTTAAAACCTGTTAAATTAGTAAATCGTATATTGATTGTAAAGTTTTAATTATATCAATAAATTAAGGGTTTTTAATAATACTAAATGGGATGTTACTCATAGTAGTAAAAACTTTAGTAACTGAACAATCAATAGCATCCAGATATCTTATCATTTTTTTTTTATAAAAATTTTGGTAATATTTGTTTATAATTTTACAAAATACAATGAAGTTTATTCATAAGAATATTTTATACAATAATTTGCTAAATGTTCACATAAAATGTATTTTTTCAACTGTAGTGGCAATAATTACATTTCATAAAGTAGAAGTTTAAGTATCCTTTATCATATGTGATATGTCCATCCTACACTTTTAAAAAAAAATAACCACCTTTACTTATTAAAGATTTTTTTTACTAGTAAAAAAGAAAAGAATAAAACATGTGAAAAAATATTTTATTTGTGAGAAAGATGCAAAGAAAAGAATTAGAAATCTGATGATCTTATACAGCATTTTAATTTTTGAGGAATTAATTAACTATTGTAAATTGTAATACAAAATGCATTGTGCCATTTGTGTGATAAGAGAATATATAGTTTAATTAATCATGATATTGCAGATTAACTGTGATTAATTATGGTATTGTAGAATAATTGTGATTGTGAATTGCAGAAATTTAGACATTAAAATTAATAATGTCTGCAATATTATAACCGTAATATCATAACCGCAACTATACTAACCTACAATAAATTACCAGATTTTTTTAAAATTGCTTAATGATCTTCACATTAAATAAAAGCTTACTTATTCTTAATGAAATTTATATGAATTTTTTTTTGTTTGAAAGCTAATCCATTATAAATTTTAGATTTAAATAAAAAAAAGTGCACTTTAAAGCATAAAAAAAATTTTTTTAATTATAAAGTACAGCAAATTTTTAAAAATTATTATATATTAATTTTCATATAAACAATGTTTAGTATTTCAAACATAGAATATTATTAATTATATTTTTAAATACTATAATTGTTCAGCTTTTAAATAAAAAAAACTTGTTATAATCCACTAAAAATTGATGGACTTTCATATATTTTGAAGTATACTAGTTTTACTATAAATTACTAAGCATTTTAAAAAATCCAGTAATTTATTGTAGTTTAGTGTAGTAAGTTGTAATATAATCTTTAGGCAAGAATATCTAAAAATTCTAAAAACTCATATTGGACTATAATATTATATTAAAAATATATAGTTTAAGAAAAAGTATATATTCTGAGAGAAAAAAGTTTAAAATAAAAATTAATTCTAAAATGTATAAATTAATATATAAATTAGCTATTTATAATTATCAAAAAATGTCATTTTATTGATATTCTTATATTCTCAGAAGTAGTAAAGTTTGCAATCAGAAATGCTATTGACCAGAACGATGCTGAATTTATTAGAATTCTTCTCACATATACTTTGCAATAAATGTAGTAAATTAACATTTTCCAAATACAGTCAGCCCTTTATATAGTCACCTAATTGATTCCACAAAAATCGGTGACTATATAGAGGTTGTGACTATGTTGTGATTACTGTATATAAAGGTTTTTTTATATAATAATTATATAAGTTAGTTTTTTCCAAAGGCATGATTATATAGATGATGTGACTATATAGGGTGTGACTATATAGGGGTCTGACTGTATAGTACTTATAATATCTATGTTAGAAAGTACTGTAAAATAGAACAGTACTGTCAGAAAAAGCTAGTTGACTTGACTTTAACGCAGATACTGGTAAGTAATTTAAAGATAAACAAAAATAATACAACTTGTTATTAGCATCACTAGAAAAAAAACTAGTAACAGAAGCTAGTGATACAGATAATAAACTCTTTGGGATTCTATACTGAAAGAAAGTTTTTTTTGATAAGTATTACTAGTATCACTAATATCAATAGAGGAAAATCTGAGTTTTTTAATCTTTTTTTATTTCTTTATAATATATATATATTATATATATATTATATATTTATTATATTATATCGCATATAACTATAGGAGTAATATAGAAAAATTTGATTTTTTCCTAAAATTTATTATTCTTTTACTAGTGACACTAGTGATATTAATCAAGAAAGAAATAAAATAACCTATAATTATTAAGAAGTATAATGAATATATTTCCAATTTTATAACCAGTTAGTATATAAAATTAGTAACACTAATGATAAAAAGATTTAGCATATATATTCCTTCAATTATAGCAGAAAGATTATACTTTGCTTTTAATTTGGTAATAAATAAGTGGTTAAAAGTAGAATTAGATTTAATCAGCAATATTATATAAGCAAAAGTATTAGAGTAATGATATATATTACATTTTACTTAATATAATATAAATCAGATTTAATAGCTAATCAAATTATTATATTATAAATCATGTAATTTTATTAAGTGTAATGCAAAATTTTAACTATCCCTTTCCTTTTTTAATAATTATGTATAACTAATAAATATTACTTTCTTATCATCTAATGTGATTCACTATTTAGTTTTAGGATTTGTTACAGTTATTTGTTGAGGCATTTTTTTGTCAGACTTTCAAAAGTTATGAGAAAATGATGAGAAAATACTGAAAACTGGAGGTGTAATGATTAGATACAGTAAAATTTTATCTAATTTTAACTGGTACTCTGTAATTTCTGCCTGAACTTTAAAATACAATATTTTAGCATTTAGTTGACTCATTACTAATTCTATACCAATTTCTAGCCCATTATTTAGGCACTTTTTTAATATTATTGTGGTGCTAAGATATGCTAAGTTAGAACTTCAAATCATATGTCTAAAAATTAATTGCAAATTAACTGCAAATTTACTACACCATCTGACACAAATTTTTTTAATAATATGGATGAAATAGAAAAGGAAAAATATAGGCAAACACTTTAGCAAGTAAAGATAACTAGAATGATTCTATTGTCAACTTAAAATTTTAGTAATAAAAAGAGTACAGTTCTAGATAAATATATGTATAACTTCTTAATAATAAAAAGCTACAAAGTAATATAAATATACAGATAGCTTCTTAATAATAAAAAAGCCACAGAATTACCGTATAACGCTGCATATAGTATCTCTATCTGGTACTATTTAAAAAAGCCAGCCTAGATTGAATAGTATTTAGGGGGTATTATGTAAGGAGAGGGAGTACTATACGAGGAATAATCTTAGCCAAATATCAAATTTTGGCCAAAATTAGCCTAGATACTAATCAAAAACATCAAAATTTGTAGTTAAATAGTACCCTGGTAGGACTCTGCTTACTTCTAATAAAGGTTACCTACGGGCCTAAGGTAAAAATTATATATAAAAGTTTGTGAAAATCCTACTTTAAATAGATAAATTAAATCTAAAAAGGAAGGTTATTATGATTTTTTTCCTTTTTAAACTCATTAACCAATAGAAGTAAAAATTAAAGTAAGGTAATAATTATTAATAAAGTATTAATTTCCTATAGTGACCTTTATTATAAGTAAGTGAGGTCCTATCCTGATACTATTTAAGGGGGATACTATTTGAGAGGGATACTGTATATAGCGCTATATGGTAAGCTAATGTGAAAATAGTTTTTTAATGATAAAAGGATTATAAACAGATAGGAAAATTACCACCATAAGGTTATGAAACCACTATTAGATTATGACACTACTACGACCATTACATTATGACATAATAATTAGATAGCAGGAATTAACTAAAATAATAGCTAGAACGTAATAAAAAATACCTAAAAATAGATCATTAGATTATAATACTAGATTATACCATCACTATTAGATTAGATAATGATATTAGATTATGTATATCACCATTAGATTATAATATTACTGTTATAACCTAATCCAAGTCGCTGAAGATTCTTTAATATAATTATATTAAAGAGTCTTTAATGATTACATTTTATATCAGATAGATTTTACATATGCATATATTAAATAACATGAAAGAACATTTTAGTATATTATTATGTATAACTGTAGAATAGTTTAGTGTTTGAATAGAGAGATCATTGGCCAAAATTTTAAATCTTTTATGACATAAGTCACCTTTAATCTCAAAGATGACTGGTTGGTCTTTTTCTTTAGAAAAGGCAGTATATTTGATAATATTACTTGCCAAAACTAATTTTTTAAAATTTAAGTTTTGGCAAAATTAAATTCAAAACTATTTTTTATAGTAAAGGTAATTGGTAAAACTATTTTTTATGTTTCCTAAACTCATTTAAAGTTTAGGAAAGTTTCAGATTAATTAGTTTTTTCATTAAAAATAAAGTTATTAAGTTTTTGATTTTGACAAAACTTTGTTAAATGAGTTTTGGCAAGCAACACTAATATTTGATAATGTTTAATATTAATTAAGAATACTTTATTTTATTTTACTTTAATAAAGATATTGTATTGCTTTTACATTATTATTAATAAACATAATCGCATCTTAAAAAAAAAACAAAAAAAAAATTAATATAATAATTATATTTTACATTATAATACTTAATGCTACAGCATATACTTCACTTATATTTTCTAAGTTTTTCAATTTTTCAATTTTGCAATATTTGCAGCATAAAAAAATAAGAATTGTACTAATTAAACCTTTTTTCCAACCATTTTTAAGAATGCTGAACAATTTTATTTAGAATAACTAACTTCTTTGATTTAGGTTATAATTTCTGTAAAAATACATTTATAGTGTAAAATATCAGTAGTGTATTCTAGTAAAGTCAATTTCAGTTGAAATAAAAAAAAATAAAACAATTAATATAATTTAAAATATAAATACAGTAGTTGTATTGTAATTTTAGATTTAATAAAAGATATACTAATTTATAATAAATATTACTATAATTTAAAGTAAAATCAATTAAATTAATTAATAAAAAACAGCTCAAATTTTAATAGTAAAAAATCATAACTTGTACAATTACTCTCTACTGGTAAAAAAATCCATGTAACCGTGAAATTCCAATCATGTGAACGACGCTAAAAAGTGACCTCAGAAAAAATTGCTGTTAAACTATACATGTTTAGTCATTCCATGAGGACGAATCTATCCTAGACCGGGTAGAATCTGTCACGTAATAGTTCATTCCGAGTTACAATGACACTTTCATGTTAAAAATTAAAATTTCGACAGTTACGTGTTTCGATACATGTTAAATATTAGGAATTTATAGGTTCAAACCTTTCTATTGGCTTAATGCAGAGAAGCATGCTTAACAAATTTGGTAATTCAGAACAATGAAAAATTTGGGCATTTCCAATTCTTTTTATTACATATAACAATTAAATTTAATTTTAGATTCCAATAAATGTATAAAAGGGGTTAAAAAAAAAATTATTTGTATTCCTGACCTATTTTATGTTTTCGGAAAAGTTATTGTGGAAGAATTGGACCAGAATGAACAACTTCTGAGTCAGTTTGTTCTTGATATAATTTGAAATTTTCAACAAATCTCTTAGCTAACGAATCTCTGGTTTTAATGAAAGTTTCTTGAGGACCTTTCCAAGTTTTAGAAGGATTCAAAATTTCTGTTGGGACTCCAGAACATGATTTTGGAATTTGGAGATTAAAGATATCATAATTTTCATATTCCGCTTTTGTTAATTCACCGGAATGAATAGCATCAATGATAGCTCGAGAATATTTAAGTTTAATACGCTCTCCTACACCATATGCTCCACCGTTCCATCCCGTATTAATTAACCAAGCATCAGCTTTATGATGCTCCATTTTATCTGCCAACATTTTAGCATATCGATAAGGATGTAATACAAGAAAAGGTTGTCCAAAACATGCAGAGAAGGTGGCCTCTGGTTCTGTCACCCCCTCTTCAGTACCAGCAATCTTTGCGGTATAACCGGAAATAAAATGATACATAGCTTGTGATGAAGATAATTTTGATACTGGTGGAAGAATTCCGTAGGCGTCACATGTCAGTAAAATGATATTCTTTGGATGATCTGATGAGATACATGGTATTTTTGCATTCGGAATATACTCGATTGGATAGGCACATCGAGTGTTTTCCGTAAGTGAAGAATCGTCATAATTCACGACTCTGGTATGTGGCTCATAGACAACATTTTCCAAGACCGAACCAAAACGGATAGCACCGAAAATTTCTGGCTCTTTTTCGGAAGATAAATTAATACATTTGGCGTAACAACCCCCTTCAATATTAAAGATACCGTCATCTGACCAACAATGCTCATCATCACCAATCAAGAAACGTTTTGGGTCAGCGGAAAGCGTAGTCTTTCCGGTACCGGAAAGACCAAAGAAAATTGAAACATCTCCATCTGCACCTTCATTTGCAGATGAATGTAATGATAAAACATTATGCTTAATAGGCATCAAATAATGCATTACAGTGAAGCTATTAAGGGGAAAAGGGGAAAAGGCGAAAATTAAATTTTAATTGCAGTAATGACGAATATTAATCATGGGTTCCAAAAATTCTTTTACTTACACTCCTTTTTTCATTTCACCAGCGTATTCAGTACCAAGAATTACCATTTCGTTCATATGGAAATTGATGGAAACTGAAGTAGTTGAAGTCATACCAGTTGTGTAACGATTTGCTGGGAAAGCACCAGCATTATAAATAGTGAAATCTGGAGACCCATAAGTTTCAAGTTCTTGCGGAGTAGGTCTTATTAACATATTTCGCATGAATAGGGAGTGGTAGGCGCGAGCTGAAACGACACGAACCTTGATGCGATACTTCGGATCCCATCCGGCAAAACCATCGAAAACATAAATACGTGAACGAGTATTCAAATAATCAACAGCGCGTTCACGATTGATAAGGAAAACATGTTCTGGTAACTTAGTGTTAACAGGTCCCCACTATTTAATCATATTTATTAGTACACAATATTTAACGCGTTAATAAAATCGATGTAAATGTTAAGCTCAAGTCCCTGGTGGAATTCATACTAACCCAGATATCATTAGTTGAACCAGGTTCGTCAACAATACGTTTATCTTTTGGAGAACGACCAGTTTTAATACCAGACGCTGTTACCAAAGCCCCAGTTGAAGAAATTGCAGAACCAGTTTCATATTTTAAAGCATCCTCATATAATTGTGCAACTGAAGGATTCCATTGAATATCTACACGGTCATAATCGATATGAGCATTTTCGTGAAGTTCTTCTTCGATTCTTGTGTGAAGCATTGTGCTTGTGGAAGAAAAAGGTTTACTAACGGTATTTTTTAAAGCAAGCTCTTTTAACAAATTATAGGAAGAATGATTATTGACTTTTATTGACTTAAAATTATTAAAGTTATTATTGGTTTTGAACTTGTAAGACTTTGAGTAATTAGCTGTAGTAAATCTTTTTGTAGCGGAAGCATTAATAAGTCGAGTAGAGACTTGATGTTTATATACAAGACGGCGTAAAGAATTCATGGTTATAGAATAAAAAAGATAGGCGTTTTGATATTTTGTCTAAACCGCCGCGTTTACTCGAATGATAATTATTTAAACTAAAACAAGAATGACAAAATATTAAAAGTTATATCAACTAGTCGCAAAGTGGCAGGTATAATAAGGTAAACGTAATATAAATAGCTACTATAAAAGTAAAAATGCATAAACTATTTGTATGATTATCGGAAAAGTTCGGCGGGGCATTGGATTGGAAAACCGCTCAATTAATTTTGCCATTAATGAAAACTCCTGAAACAAGAACAATTTTTTTTGTTCGCCCAACATTGGTCTATCATCCGATTTTTTTTTCTCACACATTTTTTGATGATTTAGAATTGATCGACAATTATTTCCGGGGCGGGATTGCTTATGTAATGTATGGCTGTTGTGTTATCCGTAATTGTCCGCCATGTGAAAAAAATTCTATATCGGAACGGGCCGGATCGGTCTTCATTATCCAATCGGAACGGAACGGAATATCACTCATAAATGTTTTGCCCTACTTTATAATTATAAATTTTCCGAAATAATAATAAGATTGCCTGCAAGGCATCCGAAAATGAATTAGGGCATTGTTTTTACCAATTCAGTAAATGATCTAACCAAATTTTAAAATTTGTTCCCCATATTTGATTTTCATTCATTAGTGTTCTATGAATGTTTACGATATATCCCGAAATTGCAAAAAAAAAAAGAAATTTGGCTGGCCTTATCCTCAGTAAAAGTCGGAATAAAGTAAAATGGCTCTGAAAAACCAAATTCGTCACAGAAATTTCATGTGGTTTTTTACATCTGTAACGTCACTTTTTTTCAAAAAAAAAGAGAGCGCCTTTTATTGAAGTTGCTAAAAAACCAAAATTGAAATAATATTCGCTATGTAGTTTAAATAGTAAGGTATATGATTATTTTCGTACCTAGTTATTATAAAGTTGAATTTAGATAAATGGAAATTATACTAACTTCATCGAATTAACTGTTTACCCGTGCAAAATTAATATCCTGAAAATCGATCATTTTAAATAGTATAATTGATCAACTATGGGGTTCTTAAGCACGCACTCAATTGATAGACTGATGAGTGATCGAGCTAAAAACCACTTTTTTTCTTCAATGATCTTCAATTGATAGAAAACGCTCAATCATCATTTAAATTTATTTTATTATTAGTATAAAAACGAGTTCTTAGCAAGATTTTTTTCGATATAGAAATTATTATTTTACTTTTTAATGCAAGAAATTTTAATTGCCTTTTAAAGTTATCATAATCATAATAAAAATAAAAAAATAAAAAAATCCATTGCTTAAATGTCAAGATGAAAATTGACTAATCATGTGAAGGGTAGCTTGATCTCGGTATTGATTGTGATACTTGAGCGCAATGACATCACTATCTGATCAAATTGAAGGAGATGCTTGAGAACGGTATATAGCTAAAGATAGTCAACCAATTAGCAAATTAACATAGTTATGTTACATAATAAGGCAGTGTCTTCAGGAAAATTCCTCGGGCCCCATTTATGTCTATTAATCCAAATTCCACACCCATAACTACTAGATGTTCATATCTTAATTACCAATCGTTTCCTAAATCTAGCACGCACCCAACTCATCATCTGACATCCGTGTACTATTTAAATGTTGTAGTATCAAAAACACGAGTCAACCATAATGCTTCATTTTTTTTAAGTTTGGGCTTGTTTCATAGAATTGCGTGCTGGTGCTCTAGTAGTCAAAAAGAGACGCCGTAATAAGTGAACTATACTCGAAAAAAAAATTTGGCTACGCATGCCACTATACCGTACTAAGTTGGTACCAGTGAGCTTACTAAAAGCAAGTGCATTGGAGTAAGTGTGACAGAGACGCGATATGATCAAATGTCACTAAATCTCATAATCAACAATATTGTCATATCCAGATAGACTTTTCATATACTTGTACAAATTTTCAATTCCAAAGTTTCCTCATACTGTACATTAACTTCGAATCCAAGCTTTGCCATTCTTATTTGTCCAACTGTGATCGTGTCTTTGGGATTCGTGGCTAACATTAGTGGTCTGGATCATCATAAAGAAGAGTGTAATAGCATAACATAAAATGAAGTTCTTCATGGCAGTATTGAACACAGATAGTGACAGTTTGTCAAATGATGCATAATAGAAATGAATTTTTTTGTCATATTTAGTCTGTTTGAACTGTATGATCCAATAATTCAATAATTCATAAGGCACTTTATCTGTAAAAGATTTATATCTAATTTTTAGCTTTAGAAAAAAAATAGCAATTTCATGATTCTGACAGAACCATGTTCTGAGCCATCTTAGTACGACCTATCTATTATTAAAGCAAGGTTTCCTGGAAGAAATTGCGAGTTCGGCGCACTGATTTTTGTTTATTTTGATTCTTTTCTTGTATGTATCTGAAAAATGAATGATTCAAGTTAAATATTTATTACCCGGCAGGTCATTATTCTAGCAGCTGGCAGATAAATACGATGCGATGAGATAATTCATTCATACATAAAATTGTCATTTGAGAGAATTGTACTATTAAAATGTCTGTGGGCAATCTCATTGTTCCAATAAGAATATAGGTCCGGGAACTCTTTGAAGTTAAGGGTGGAACCGATATTGGGGATGAGGTAACGGTCTAGGAATTGCGAGAGGTGGTGCTGTTTCTGCTTTTCAAGATCTGTTTCGGGGTGAAATTCGGTTTCTTATAACACGAATGAATGCACACTCAAAATACTACTTTTTGAATATGCGCGGACTGATTATCGATCAACAGTCGATCACGTTCAACAATAGTCACGTTACTACGATATTCATTATCTTTCGTAAGTTTTTGGTGAAATTTTTTTTGGGAGATATAAAACTATAAAACTATCTTTGTGAACTCGTCACTTTGATCACTTTGAGATAATTTCGGTGAGGGAGGGTATATTTAAAAATATATTTTTCTCAATACTGATGTAATTTTGAAACTCAACCGGTTTTTAATAAAATATAAAAAAAATCGTTGTACTGTAGAACAAGGCAAATTACACACGTTTTCAATTTTTTTACAGCTTTTATGTAGATCACTGAACCTCGCACCTACCTATAGTTTAATTTTTTTCAACTTCATTTTTTGACCTATTTTCTTGCTTTAATATAATGGAATCTGTACAGAAGCTTTTCGGAAAAAAGCCTACGCAAGATGAAATGGTAATAATCAAAAAGTAATTACTTTTTTGGGTAAATCTCGTTCAGTCAGCCTTATTGGTTGTGACAAAAACTTTTTTGCATTACAACTTATACTTTCCTTTTTTTCTTTTTAACGTAAGGTAAAGAAGTGGCAAAGAGAAATAAGAACACAACAACGTTCTTTAGAACGACAAGTTAGAGATTTTGAAGAAGTAGAAAAAAAAACAACAAATTTATTAAAACAACATGCTAAAAAAAATGATTCAAAAGCTTGTAAATTATTTGCTAAAGAACTTATTAGAACAAGACGTCAAAAAACTAGATTATATACTAGTAAAGCACAATTGAATTCTATTCAATTACAACTACAAAACCAATTAGGTAAGAGAATAAAATTTAAAATGAGTATTATGAGGGAGAAAAATTATGTTTATTACATTCATTTTTTTATATAATAGCTACTCTTAAAGTATCCGGATCATTAAAAAAAAGTACTGAAGTAATGAAAATGGTTAATGGATTAGTCAGACTACCAGAATTATCAAAGGGAATGCAAGAATTATCAATGGAAATGACAAAGGTAATATATGTAATCTCCATTTTATTTTATCGAAAGTAGTGTTTTAACATCTTTCGTGATTAGGCTGGTATTATCGATGAAATGATAGGAGACACTTTCGAATTAATGGAAGATAGTGATATTGAGGAAGAAGCTGATGAAGAAGTTAATAAAGTCTTATTTGAAGTTACAAAGGGTATTGAAAAAATTCAACTTTATTTTATCTTAATTTTTTAAAAACTATGAAATGAGTGTTTAAAAAATTTCTTTGTAGGATTGCTTGGTGAAGCTGGTGCCGTCCCATTAGAGGTAAAATTCTGGTTAACAACAACTTCTTTTTGAATTATAATAATGTTGATTTAATTTGTTATTCCCATTAGAACCCAGAATTGGAAGAGGAAGAAGAACCTGCCGCATTAGATGAGATGCAAGCCAGATTACATGCATTAAAATCTTAATATTTATTTTTTTTTCTTTGTAAATCAGCCACAAGATTACTAACAAATACTTGATTATTTAAATCAATAATATATTTTATTTGCTTTAGACTTTTTATTTTTATTTTACTTTATTTTTACTTCATTTTATTTTTTGGTTTATAGTAGGATAGAATTAAATATTGTATGATATAGGTAAGTTAGTAAGAATTTTTTTTTTTGTATTTTATAATTTAAAGGCTGATTTAATTATTTTTACTTTTAAAGAGTATAAGGATACTGAAATTAATAACAATTACAGACTTTAGACTTTCAATTTTATTCACATAAAATAATGAATTTACTTAAAGATAATTATTTCTTTTTCTAAAAATAAACTATTATAAATCATCCTGTCTTTGAAGAAGTAATAATTATTATCAGTTATTTGAATATTAGTAATATAAAATAATAATTAAGAACACTATAAATATATTTCCTGTATCCAAAAAAAGTAGAAAGAATTTCACTAATCTAGTTTAACATTCTTATAAATTGTTCTAACAAATTTGTCTGCTGCAAAATATCCGATGGTACCTATTTTCATAATAAATAAATTAAAATTTTACTATTAAGAAAAACGAAAAAAAAGTCAAAGAATTAAATTATTTACCTAACATAACAAATAGTCCCAAACATACTATTGCCGTATTTCCAAAATAAAATGAGGTCTGAAAGAGACCATACATTCTAAAAGTAATAAGGTATGATTAATAACATATATAAATATTCAAAATCCCCACCAAAACTTACTTGGTTCTGTTAATAAAATAATATATAGAATACAGATAAACATATACTGCAGTAGATCCACAAGTTAAGAAACTCATCCAGTGCCTTTAATATAATTAAAAAGATTTGTTAAGCATTTTTCTATAAGAATACGTGTATATACTTCTAACATACCATCGATGGTCTTCAGAATTGAGTAAAATATATGTGCTAACTATGGTAACGCATGCTGTTACAATGAGAAGAATTATGAAAACAAACAACATAAATCCATAAACATAATAAATCTTGTATGCCCAGAATGATGAGAAGATAAAATAAATCTCAATGAAAATCGACGCAAACGGAAGGATTCCACCAAGAGCTATAACTACGAGGGATTCGGCATACCTATATTTATATACATTTTTAATACATTAAATTAATAACATTTTATTTTATAATGATAAATACATATTTACCAAACTTTTTCGGGGATAGGCCTAGGAATTGGATTGACGCGACAGGGAAAACTTGGTTGGCTTGCCCAATTACGACAAAGAATTGCTCCAAGCAATGTTAATGGAAACACAAGGAACGACCAAATTGCAAACATTGCCAGCTAAGTACAAACAAACATGCACGTTAATTGATAGTAAATGCATTATAGAATCATATTTTTAGCATACCATAACTGTGAAAGGAATTGCACGTGAACTGGAATAATATACAGCTATGGAATTGATTATTATAGTGATTACGCTAAGTATTCCAGGCCACAAAGTAGCCGTAGCTATAACATTCTTTATCCAATCACGACCTATAATAAATATAGGTTCAAAAGCAAATTATTGATTTTTCTTATTTAATTAACAATAATATTCGAGATTCAATTTACCTCCATACACTTGATAAGTGCTTGCACTTGTATACCCAGCAACCGCTGAGGTTAATGCATAAAAGAAGATTGAAGCAGTCAAAATAGTAGCACGTCTAGATGAATTAAAAAAAAATAAATTATTATTTTTTTTTTCTAATTATCGTTAATTTTATTCATTAAATTTTCAGATTCCCAATCCCAAAAGGTTATCTATCATACAGCGGTTCAATCCAAATTGAAGTTTGGAGTCGATATTCACTCTGCGTATAAATTTCCGATGATTGTATATAAAATGATTACAAGCGTTAGCCATACTAGTTGGTGACCAGTTCCGACTAATGCTGAGAAAAGTAGTAACGATCTTGGTGCACGAAACACATCTCCATGAACTTGTTTCCAGCCATATTCATCGCCTAAGTCATGATCCTACAAGAAATGTTACAAATAATTAATTTTATTAAAAAATAATAATAATATATATAAATTACCAAATCTCCAAGTGTCTCTTCCTTATCATATCTAGCATAATCTTTCTTTAGCATGCGTAGTAATATAATACTGACAAAGCCTGCTAAAAAAATAACCATAATAAAGGAATTGAAAATTGAAAACCAATGGATCTATTTTCAAACAAGAATTATGTAAGTTTACCTTGACAAGCTTAAGAAAAAATATTATTTCGTAACTTAAGTACTTACACATAAAAATTTCAAATACCTTATGCTCAAAAAATTCGGTATCCAAAAGTTTATCAAATCTCGTATCAAACGGATCATCAGTTGCAACCCAATTAACTGAATATGAAAATCGTACAGGAATATCCTGTGTCTCCCAGTGCAATTTTATAGGGTTTCCACTTCCAAGTTTCACTTGAATAATCTGAAATAGTATAATAAATATCTATAACAAAGTAAAGAATGGTGACATTGGAAAAAAAAATTGATATACTTTATCGCCATTATAGTTCACTTCAAATTCTCTGTGTGCATACAAAAACACATCGCCCGAAATATTATCAATTTCTCCAACAAATCCTACAATAATAAATAGACATTATTTGAAAAAATCTCGTGTACAGTTAATTTAAGTAGAAATCATCAACATGATTTAAATTTTACCCCATATTGGTAAGTCATCTGGAAAGGAAAATTTAAAATATATATAATGAGAGTATTAAAAGAAAAATAAATCAAGCTTGTCTTATGCACTTACCAAGAAACATTTGATACCAATAATTATTAACAACAGCATATCGAAACAGATTTACGTCCTTTGGTGTTAGTTCCTTTTCACAAATAGTTGCATTTTTTTCGTTTACTATAATAATAATCAGACACAAACATTATCAAATATTAACCAATATTCTTAATAAGCATATAATTTAAAAATTAGTAATTTTCATAAATTATTGATAAAAATAAGAAATAAGAAAGGAAGAAATAGACAAGCACTAATTGATCCTGCTTGATTTATGATTCCAACTAGAGATGCAAACTTTTAGACGTAATTGTTACGTAATTAATTAATTAATATGTCGTAACTAGTTAAGTCATATAAAGTCGTATGGACGTAATTTAAAAATGAGTTAAGTTTGCACCTCTAATTCCAACATCATCTCTAAATAACAAAAATCGGTAGTTCCCTTTATAACTTTCCTTTCTTATTAAGGACTTAATCTATTTATGATATGTAATTAAATCTTTCTTCTCGGTACAAATTATAATAGATGATTCCATCATATCATTATTCCAATACAAATATTCAGATAAAAAGATATACTCACTCAGAAATTTCATGCCGATCCCGGAATTTACCAGTTCCATACCTAAAAGAGAGAGGAAAAAAATATAGTTACTTCCATCACGAAATGGATTGAATATCTTCCAGTTCTTCATACTCCTTCGATTTAAGTTTCTGATCATAAAACGCATACGTACCTAACAATGCCTCACCTAGCGTTTCATGATGGTGCTCTATGAAAAAAAAATCGGTTATTGATATATATACAAACAACCCTAGTAAAATAGCTTTATGCTTACCAGAAACATGAATTCCCTTACAGTATGGTAACTGAAAATACTCGTAGGTTTCTTGTTGATTTGAACGCGGACCTACAGTATCAACCCATATTATTATATCCTCACCTTTTTCATACTAAGAGAAGTAGATATAGTTATTGACTTTTTAATGCAGAAATAGTAACTACTAAGAGGTACGTACCATATGAGAATGTTCATCAGCGCTTACAAAAGCTGTGTACAATATAAATAATAAAGCGAACCAAAATCTTTTTCTTTTTAAATAATCCATTTTTAACGGAAAACCCAGACTCGTGTAATTTCTAGTGTAATTTCTGCAATTTCACAATAAACGTGATAGTTTCGTCATCAGTAAATCGGTGATTATTTTAAAATCAATCCGAATTTATGAAAGTGTTGGCTGATCATCTTGTTGCTTTTCAACAATGTTAAATTTGACTTTAACAAAATGGCCAACAATGATATCCTCCCCAACAGTTAAAATAATGTTTACAGCAACTTTAAGAAGCATGACTACCATTAAAGAAAATTCAGCAAGTTCAAAAATACTTTCAACAGTACGAATATCTCCATTATTAAAAGTTAACCAAACTTTAACGTCAAATTCAAATTCTAATGTACAATACAATTATGCAACATATTCTACTTTAACAACATCAACTGAGAAAGAACAAGGAGAAGAAAAAAATGAGGGAGAAGTTCTTTTAAAAACGAATAATGAGAGGAATATAGGTATAGAAAATGGGATGAATAGTTCATGGGTAAGTAAATATTCATTGGATAGATTGGTGATTAGGTTTAGGGAAGCAATTCAAGAAGGAGATATTAAAAAACTTAAGATGACACATCACACATTAATAAAAGAACAAAAAGGACAACAGTGGCAAAATCGTTTAAAAAAATCGGATTATCAGGATGCAATAAGATTGCTGTCTCGTTCTGTAAATTACACACAAAGGGCAACTAATCCACCGCCATCATCAACTCAAACTCTAGCCTCAACTACTTCGATAATATATTCACTTTTTAATGATATGAAAAAACAAGGTTATAAACCGGATACATCAATCTATAATAGGCTAATTTATTTGAATTCACTTAAAGGTGATACTAAAGAATCAAGAAGAATCTACAAAATGATGCTTGAAGATAAAATAGAATGTACCTTATATACATTTAATTCGTTAATATTGTCATATCAATGGTCATTAGATATTGAAAGTGCATTAGAAGTATTAGAGGAAATGAAATTGTATGGAATTAAACCTAATACTGTAACATTTAATTCTTTAATTGATATATATGTTAAGTTAGGTGATATTAATCAAGCTGAACGAATTTATGAGAAAATGAAGAGTAATCCTACAGCTAGGGTGGGGAACTGTTTGGATAAATGTGAAGTAATAGTAGATAAGTTTACTTTGGATTGCTTATTAAGTGGATATTTATATAATGGACATTTGGACAAAGCAAAAAGTTTATTTAAAGATATTAAAGACAGTGGAATAGAATTGGATATACATCTCTATACTAAAATATTAAAAATTTATTGTTATGAACCCGGTAACTCGCAAAACGTACTAAATTTATTTAATCAGATTAAACAACATCAACAACATAAAGGAAATATTACATATTTTGTTAATACTTTGTTAGATTACTTGGTTAAAGAAAAAGAGTTTTCTAATGCTCTAAGGGTATATGAGGAATTAGTAGATATTGGGTTTATTCATGATGTAGTTACTCTAACTTCGATTATACCGGCTTACTATCATACTGGAAATAATGATATTGCTTTTAAATTATTTAATGAAAAAATGGATTCATTCAGAAACAATCAAAAAGTGTTTTCATTATTCTCAAATCTAGGAAAAGAACATTCAAAAAATTTTTTAAAACAATTCACTTCCTCCTCTAGTACGCTTTATAATTCATTGATCACTTATTTCCTAACCCAAGATGATATAACTAATGGATTAGAAATTTATTCACATCTCATTCAACAAGGGTATTTTTTAAATATTTTAAACATAACAATATTATGCAAAAAATTAATATTACAAGAAAAAATTAATGAGGCATTACAAATATATTATCAATCAAAAGATCATAATATAATACTAGATCAACGTGGCTACACAATACTAATAGACTCCTTTTCAAAAATGACATATATGTCAGAATCTCAACGTATATTTGTTGATATGAAAGAAAAAGGTATAAAACCGAATTCTTACACATATTCTTCATTAATTAGAGGATTTGGAAAAATTTATGATATACAAGGAGTAAAAAATATTCATCAATTAATTAGAATGGATTTAAATCTCGATCAATTTGATATTGTCATATATAATTCTTTAATGGATGCTTATAATAGATGTGGTTATGGTTATAATGTATTACAATTATGGGATTCCTTGGTAATATCTTCTTCTAAAGAAAGTGATTTATTAGTTAATAATGCTACCGTATCGATCGTTTTGGATTCCTGTGGTTTTAATAAACAATTATTTAAATTAAATCAAATTTGGTATGATTTAAAGAAGAAGAATTTTAATTTAAATCAAAATAATTATGCTTCATACATTGAAGCTTTAGCTAGAAATCAAAAATTTAATGAAGCAAAAAATATTTTAATGTTCGAAATGATTGATGATGGTTTACAACCTAATTCAAAAATAATTAGAACTTTATTAAATTTCTTGCATGATCATTCTAAAAATAGAGATCAATATGAAATTATTAATTGGGTTAGAACCAATTTTCCTTTTTTAGCTAAGGAGTTAAATTTAGTTAATAAAAAAAATAATGAAAATATAACTAATGGTATATCTGAAAAAGATTAATTTTTTATTGTATTATAGACAAATATCAAATACAGCAATTTTTTGATTTACTACATTAAATACTTATCTTGTAAAAATTACTTTTTAAACTTTTTATAAAATACCAATCATTATTTACCATGATCAATAAGTTCATCTCGAATTTTCAATGCATTTGCTACTGTGAATCTCCATCCAAATTCATTATTTTTTATTTTATTAGTACCTTTTGCTAGCAGCTTTTCTTGCCATTGAGAATATTCAATGGTTACTGACCTAACAGCTTGATTTCTTTTAGTATTTGCTTCTGTATATACTTCATCTGCTTTGTCTATTGCTATTGTATCTATTTCTCTTGTTAATTGTTCTAATTGCTGCTCCAATTCTTGTTTACCTTTTTGATGTTTCTCTGTTTTTTTTTTCTTTTTGCGACTTTTTTGGTTGCTGGAAGATCCATTATCAGCATTACCAATCACGATTCCTGTTGTTTTCTCTTCTTGAATTTTTATTGTACACGCGTTATCAATCTGATCCACAATAAATAATAGAAAAATATATAAACTTTCTTCAGCTTTGAATGAAAAAGATAACAGAGGAAGCGCTTGAGTTATAGTATAGAATAATACAATCAAATAATTCAGCGTAGAATTAGGTGTTATAAAGAATTCCTGAGAAATTAAAAATGAATAAATAAGATAAATAATAATATAATTTTTTTTATTTTTGAAATGAAATATTTTTTTTTTTTTGTTTTTATAAAAGGGATTAAAATTGATACCTTAGTTACTTTGATAATATTTTGTATAATACGGAAATCGGTAACAACACTGTATGATGAACATTGTTGTTCATACTCCAATGAGTTATTACTTTTTTCTTGCTGTTCCTTGAGAGAGCGTAATGATGCTAAGATATTAATAAATGAAAATCTTAAACAACATAATGATATCCGTTCTATTCAAAAAACATAATTAGTCCAATTGAGATCAAGAAAAGACAAATCTTGAAACATAAAATTCTTTACCATCAAATGCTAGGTCAGCAGTAGCCAATTCATTTAATTCATTATCATTATCATCAATCATTAACAATTCAGCAGCTGACAGACAACCGTAAAAAAACAATTCTCTTAATAGCTCATTCAATAAACATAAAGTTTCCTCTTCAACACTGTTTGCAAGTATGTAACAGAATGCAAGAGGCGCGGTTGTTCGGAAAAAATTACGTAACAATGGCTTTGTAATAGCTTGTGACTTGTTTAGAGCCTTGAAGAAAAGAATCATAAACCATCATGTTAGTATATTAACAAAAAAAATATTTAGACAAGTATATTCTAATTTTAAAGAACTTACGGAACTAAATTTTTTACACCAATCATTCGACACTCTGCAACCTTCTAAAAACACCATTGTTTGTTTAAATTCTGTTGTTTGTTCTGACATATTTTCATTATCTTCAATTATCACAAATTCTTCTCTGGATAAGTCACAAAAGGAAAAAAGCACTGCAGGTATAATAGGTTTCCCTATCTTTAATCCTAATCGATCTTCACACATTTCAAATAAGTTCCGGAGAAAAAGTTGTGTAGTCCAATCTTTATAATAATATAAAGAAAAAAATTTTTTTTAAATAATTAAATGTAGAATATCATTTTTTTTAAAAAATAATTTACCAAATTCATGGGATTCATCATAAAACTGACGAACCGAATAAGTATCTGAACTGTGAATATCTAATAAACGCAATATTAAAAATTCCAAAATCGTAAATGCATTAAATAAAGCATTATAAAATAAGAACTTACTATATTGAACATAATCTTCTGGAAGGGATGAAATATACCCCGCCAATATTTCTATCAATTTTTTAGACACTATATATATATTATCTATCTTGTTTGTTACTAAGGAAAACATTGCTTTACGCTGATTAAATAACGTTACAATAGATTTCAATAATGAATAGGGATTTGACTTCATTAACCAACTTATGTCAGCTGGTGGTAACGTTGGAGTGAGTTGAAATAAAAGGGCATTAAGAATATCAAGTGATATAGACAAAGTAATTTTCCTTCCAATCAAATTTGAGCTCTTTAAGTAAGGCATCACACAGTACTTGATATATTCTCTGACATCAATTAGAATGTTATTATCGCTCCATTCTCCTATATCCATAAGAGTTAACTCCATAGGCTTCTTGGCGGTATTGCCCTTTATTCACACAAATTTATTAAATAAAAGGCATTTAATAAGGTATGTGAAAATTAAGGATGTATGTAACTATTTACCGTCATCGCAAGCATAAGAAAATCGATCAAGTTTTTTTGTTCTTGTAAGTTAAAACACAAAGTTCCTCCATCAAGTGAAGATAGTTTGTATTGAATTACTTTAATCATCAAAGCTGGAGATTTTGAGGTTTGACGGAACCAACATAATGATCCAATTTCACGTAAAATATCAAGAATTAATATTCCCTCGCCTTTATTATGTATACAGTCCCCTAATAATCTGTCAAGCGTAGAATAAGATGCAACCATTGATAACTGTATAAAGAGTCAGTAAGTAATGAAAGACAATAATAAAAATCAAGTATAGTATTTAACGTACTTCAATAAGAGCGTCTATATCACTAGATCTAATACATTCCTCCTTGTTTTTAATTATTAACTTCGATTTATCATCGTTCATTTGGCTGTTTATTTCTGCCGTAAAAACTATTTGATTGCAGAGTGTAGTAAGACGTTGATTATATTCAAACGGCCATACTGACCAATTATCGAAAGTAGGTGCTTTAAAATTCGTATCAGGATGTCTGTTTAATAAATAAAGTATCATCTGTAAGAAATTATACAGTAACTAAAAATAGCATAAATGAAATTACCTGTCAGATAACATAAAATCACGAAATAGACATTTTGTGTGTCGTGATAACAGAGAAAATGATTTAAGGAATAGATTCATACCAGTCTTTGAAATGTAATTAGTATTAATAATGGCTATCATGTAAAAAATATTGTTGATCACACTTACTTTGATTTTAGGAACAGTTTTGCCGCCAGAATTTTTAATGAGTCTTTTGATACTCTGATATAATTCTCGTTGGAATCCATATTCAACTATCAACTCACTAAACATATCTTCATTTATGTTTAAACTGTTGTGTATTATTGTAATATAACATGGATATAAAATAAATTTGTTTATGACAAAAGAAATTATGAATTATTTAACTTACTCGTCAAATAGATCTATATATTGCAACATTAATTTTAAAAAAGACACAGATCCAAGACGCCGGAATCTAATAGAATTTACCACCCAATGACAATAATTGGACAGGTCTTTCTTTGTTAAACTCTCCAATGTCATGCTTAATTTGAAAGTCAACTCAGAGCCATCAATCCGATTGGCAAATGATATGTCGTAATCAAGATTTTGTCGCAAAGAATGACAAATCGTGATAAATGCCTCTTCATGCTTATTTAAAGGTTCATCACTTGTTGAATTCATACGAAAAGATACTTTCAGGAAAGTTACACTTTGATATTCTGATTTATCTTCCCGCAAACTGGATCAATCAAATTATTATTAATTGCTTTATTCGCGTATAAGATATGAGTACGTATAAATATTACCGTTGAACCATCCTTTTTGATCGAAACTAGAGAATAAACGATTTAATAACATTAATAACATTAATGGTTATTATGGAAATTTTCGAATATCAAAAATCATGTTTACCTCCAAATTAGAAGGCGTTTTTGGTGGGTCAGAATCAATATATTCTAGGAGATTGTCAATTGATTTGTTTTCATTAGAGTATATCTTATTGAGTGAACTTAAAGTGCCTAATTTTATTAAAGGATTAATTAGATAAATGTATAATGTATTAACTTCATTTTAATATATACTAAACACATTACTGATTATATCTGCTTCTTTGAGCCGCAAGATTACTCGGCGCATTGCCAATTTCATTAAAGGATTGGTTTGATAAGCCTGTTGTTCATCCTTATAAACGACGAACGCAAGATAGTCAAATAAGCATAGCAATTGATAGAGATGTTTATTATCTCTAGGAGTTCGTTGTGAATTTGCATATAAATTTTCAATTGACCTAAGGTCGTTAAGTATAAATAAAAATGTACAATGATGATACCATAAAATAAACAATAATGAGAGAATATCTTACTTTGAAGTATTTTCGAATTGTGTGCTTTTTGATTTAACCGTTTGATAAGCGCGCTTTAGATGCGACTTTGCTTGGAAATTTAAATCAGGATAATAAAAAGTCGAAAAAAAATAGTTCATTTCCACATTATTAGGAATAATTTCGGGATTTTGTGAAGCAACAAGTTTTCGACACAGGGACGAATTGGAATTCAAATGGCTTTCAACGTGTCTTGCGGTAGATTGAAACAATTCAACAAGAAGTTGACCATCTAATAATATATAGATTGTTAAGTTAAGCTAGCATCAGTTATAACAATAGGTAATAAGAGAATTAAATATAATACTTGTTTTAATCACTTTATCGTATTCTACAATCATTTGCAATAAGCTTGAAATCAATTCTGATCTATTTTGACCATTAAGACTATTGCACACATTTAAAGCTGGATCATAAATAATTCTAAAACCATATGATGGATTTGAATATATTACATTCTCAACAACTCTTTGAACTGTCTATTATTTATGAGAGAGAATTTATAATGACTTTAAATAGACAAGATTAAACAATTTAGCAAAATCATTAATTACCAGCTGCGGAATCGAATATAATAATTTTCTGAATTCGTTTTCCATATTTAACTTTTCTATTAATTCTAAGTAAAGGCCTGTACTCAATTCATAATTTACTTTAAGAATATTATAGTCCAATTGATCTGATAAGAAATCATCAAGTAAATATAAAAATCTCATATATAATCGATTACACTTAAGAATTCATAATAACACCTGCGTAACATTGATGTTGTTGCCATATTTTAAACAAAAGCGAAGTAAGAACAAACTTGTTGGTTTCTAAATCGCTTGTGGAATTTATAAGTTGTGTTAAGACAGGCACAAGATAGTCGCGAACTTCTTGCCTTTGAATAATTAAGAATAAAGTATTTAAACCAATCCATTTAAATTAACTTATTAACTTTATATAATGCTTATAAAATAGTTACGTGTTAAAATCTTTTTCCTCAAGAGCTGACAAAGCACACAAGATATCATTCTAATTCAATGCAATAATATCACATTAGTCCTTTTCAACTCAAACAGGAACAAATAACAATAATTTATAACTGATACTTTGAAATATTCTACAAACGGCATAATAGTTGACAAAGTTATATTACTGCGGTGTAAAAAATTTTATTGATAATCAGTTTTAATGTTAACACGTGCTTTAACAAAAAAAAATTTTTTATAGATCGCGACTTAAACATCTTTTATTCTATTTGTTTATGTAAATTTAACGACTAATGCAGAGTCAATTTAATTTCAAATATAGCTTAAAGTCGAAAAATAAACGAAGAGCTTTTTAAGCATACTAATGGTTATCCCCCACAAAAATTTTTTGAGAACATACATGCCAAAAATTTTGTCACGACATTTTATTCGGCAATCTTATCCATATAATAAAACTCTTATATTAAATTGGTCTCCTTGTATTATTAAATCATCAAAATTTTTGCGAACTTTTGAAGAAGCTTCCTTGTCTATTAGTTTAAGAATGTGGAAATGGAAGGTGGCGATAACCAAATGTACGAGACGAAAACATTCATCTCTTACGCTACCAACAACGACGAGGAAAAAGTCAAGCGAAGCTATTAAAAGGGAAGTTGATTGCAATTGTCAACTGTATCTTCAACCTTTAATTGTATGCTTTCGACAAGATTTGGAGAGAAATGCTGAGAATATATTTGTGACGTATGACAATTTATCAAAAAAAGGTGCTTTACAATTACTCGATAAAAGTGATTACGCTCAATTAATTACACGATTGCAAAATTATAATTCGAAAGATTTCGTACTAAAATGGCTGAATCAATTTGTTAGTGATATGAAATCGATTAATTTAAATTTTTCTCTAGATATATATGCATTAATGATAGTTGTATATGGAAAATGGAAAGATTATGATAAGTTGAAAAATATTTTTGTTGAAATATGCCAAAAGAACATTTTATGTGATGTTGAAACATATAATAATTTTATACATATATGTGCAAAAATAGGTAATTTACGATGCATATTTCAGCTACTGCAAGATATGAAATCCAAATCAATTCAGCCAAATTTGTCAACTTACAATATCATTCTTTTAGCATATGTACGAAATAAGAATATTCCTGATGCTCTAAGCTTATTATGCGAAATGGAAAAAGAAGGTCTACAACCTGATGTTGTAACCTTCAATAACATTGTCGACGGATTTATAAAAACTCGTGATTTAAAGAGTGTGATAAAATGTCTTGAGATAATGTCCTCCATGGGGGTTAGACCTAACGTAATGACATTTGACACGCTAATGTCAGGTTATTCTGATTTAGGAGATTATGATTATGTTGAGAAACTTTACAACAAGATGATAAAAATGAATATTCAACCGAGTTTTGATACTTATTTTACATTAATGTCGGCTTATATCCGATCTGGTAAGAAACAGCAAGCTTTAGAAATCAAAGATCGTTTAAGTGATAGTGATGGGAAAAGTTTACGACTTTATAATATGCTTATACATTTATACATAAAATTTAATGATTTTTCCATGGCACGTCTACTATTTGACCAGATGTCAGAATCAGAATTTAAACCGAATGTCGTCACGTTCAATACTTTCATTAACGGCTATATTAATCAAAATAATCTTAAAGAAGCAAGAAAATGTTTTGACGAAATGATTAAATATGGAATTTCCCCCAATGTGAAAGTTTATAACACATTATTAAAAGGATATCTAAATGTTTACGGAATGTCAGCTGTAGAAAAAATATTTTCACAAATGTCTAATCATGACATTGTTCCTGATGCTGTCACTTATAATACTTTGATGCAATATATTAATAAACAAAATAGAGTAGATTATTATGAAAGAGCGATTGATCAATATCGAACAATGATTAAAAAATCGATTGTACCTTCCGATCGAACTTTTAATATATTGTTAAACTCAGCTATAATGAAAAACATTAGGAAAAGTAGATTACATCATCGTCGACTTGCTAGGTATCAAGAAGCTGAAGAATCAATGGAATTGTCTCTTATTTTAAACGAGATGAGATCGAAGGGTTATATTATTGATATTGTTACTTATTCTATTTTAATGAAAAATTTTGTACATTATAAGAAAATGGAAGAGGCTGAAAACTTATTGCAACAGATGAAAGATAACGTCATAAATCCTAATCAGTACATTTTCAATATAATGATATACGGTTATTGCAAATCTCATAATATGAGCATGGCACAACAAGTAGTCAAAAAGATGATTATCTCGGGATTTCGGAAAGATTTAAAAACTTATACTTCATTAATCAATGGATATGTTGCTATTGGCGAGATTGGAGAAGGTCTGAGAGAATTTGAGGAAATGAAACGATCCGGTTTAATACCAGATAAATTTGTTTATACTTCTCTCATTGATATGTTTGCCAACAAAAAAAATACACGAAATGCCCAGAAAGTTTTTGATTACATGCGTACACAAGGAATTCCTATGGATAAAAAAACATTTACTGTACTTATGAAAGCGTACGCTCTAGATGGAAACATTAAAGGAGCATGTTCTGTTTATAATGAAATGATTAAAGAAGAATGCGAACCAGATGAAGTGGTGATAATTACTATGCTATCTGCATATGAAAAAGGAAAGAATATTAAAGGTGTGATCGATCTTCTTAAAGATTCTAAAATAAATAAATATCTCAACACACGAAATTGCAATATTCTTTTAAATATGTTAGCTCAAGATAAGGATTTATCAGAAGGAGCGCTTAAATTATTCATGAAAATGTTGGAAAGTCACGATCAATTATCGACATCAACACAAGTAAATACTTCTTTGATACATTTAAGCAATGCAAGATATCCGCTACCTGACTTAGATAGTCTCCAGATAATTCTTAAACGATTTAGTTATAATCAGCGATGGGATTTGGTCATGTTAATATGGGATGCAATAGATCAAAGAGAAATCAAACCTTTAATTGAAGATTTTATAATATTTATGAAAGCTTTTGCTAAAGCAAGGAATGAGAAAAAATTGACGCGAGTTTGCGAAAAATTTCTAATTCAAGATCCTCCACATTATCTTATTTTTAAAATGAGAGAAATTCTTTTAAGTTATGGCATATCTTACGGACTTATAAATGAAATATTTAAAAAATAAATTAGCACCACTGCGGATCCAATGATCTGCCTTGATTAACACTATTTGTCACGCAAATGTGTATTAATAAACAATTCACGTACAGTACCGAAATCCTAATTAAGTGATTTCGTCGTTTTGTATAAACAAAAATTAATCGGCGATTCAGAACAATGACAAGTTGACATTTTATTTAATTTATTTGCTAAGCTATTTTGGTAAAAATCTATTTGTCACACAATATATACTATTTATAATACAATATCAAATGTTTAATTATGGTGTGATAACTAATACTGTGATATTCGCATAACTTAAATAGCATATAACTTAGGTTACACATTAGTCAGATGTTCAACTTGTTCAAACAGTTGTTCATGTACAGTAGATCGATCAAAAGATATTTTCATTTCCTTGCTTGTACTTAAGTTATAAATTTCCTTGTTCGTTATATTAATTTTACAATCTTGATATTATTTGCGCTATTTCTGTACTACCATGGATTCAATCTCTAAAGAATTTTCAAAAGTTGAAAAAAAGCAACTGGAAGTAGCCGATTCAACGATCGACAACATTGATAAAATTATTAATGAAATTCAAGAAGCTCAAAAGCGGTTCGAAACCGGTAAGCTTTGTTTTTTAATATCAGTAAATAATTATAATTTCTAAGTGCTTTTTCACAGATCCTATGAGCGTTGGTGCTATTTTAAAAGAACTGGAACTGAAGTTCAAAGAACTTACAACGAAAACTTTAGAATCTCACAAAGAATTACAGAAAGTAATAATACGTTATGAAAAAATAGTAGACAAGGTATAAAAAAAGTCTAGTCTTATAATAGATCTTATACTTCGTTTTGTTTATGTTGTTTTCTTAAATGTTTGTGTGTAGAAATGGAAGAATGACATTACAATTGCAAGCAATCCAGAAGTTTTCGCTAATAAAGAAAAGGTTCTCAATACAACAGTGGCCTTACACTTTATACGTGAAGGCAGGTTTGATTTGGCAAACACATTCATAAGGGTATATATATTTACCTTATTTTTTTTTTTTTTGTTATCTGTTTAGTGAATAAATATATGTATAATTTTGTTAGGAAGCACAATTAGATATTCCTAATACAATACAAACACAATTTCACGAAATGTATCAAATTCTAGGAGATATAAAACTTGAAAAGTTAGAACCTGCTATAGAGTAATCTAATTTTCTTTCATAATTTATGTTGTTATTCATTCTTGGATTATTGATATGTTCTAATTATATATATCATCCAGGTGGGCCAGGTCAAAGAGCAAAGATCTTGAAAAAAGAGGTAGCACGTTGGAATTTGAGCTTCATCAACAGCGTTATGTTCAACTCCTCATTGATAATCGACAAGAAGAAGCATTAGTGTATGCCAAAAAGAAATTATCCCTCTTCCATTCCCGTCATATTTTTGGTGATATGTCATTTTCCTTTGTGTTATTTTATACAGATATTAGAGTTATTTTTTTTTTTTTAATAAAAAATATGTATATATATTATAAACTAATGTAGCTATTTCGTGTAATTATTTATCAGATATAAGACGGTTGATGTGTGCTTTGGCTTATTCAAATCGTTTATCAACATCGCCATATAAAGATCTGTTGTCGCCCGATTTGTGGATTGAATTACAGAATAAGTTCATGCGTGATTTTTGTAATCTGTTAGGGATGTCAAGTGAGAGCCCCCTATATATTAGGTAGGTATATATGAAATTCGGTAGCATACTAGCATACCCATCAATAATTATATCCATTTTTTAAAAATACTTCAGTGTAACAGTAGGTGCAACTGCTTTACCTACAATCTTAAAAATGGCTACAATTATGAAAGAGAAAAAGAACGAATGGAGTCAACAAGATGAATTACCAGTAAGTTTTCAAACAAATTTTGAGTATTTGACGTTCGATTTTTAAATCAGTCAGTTTTTTTATAGGTAGAAGTTCCTTTACCCGATTATATGCGTTATCATTCAATCTTTGCATGTCCAGTTTCTAAAGAGCAGTCAACAGAGAAAAATCCTCCAATGATGTTGCCCTGCGGACATGTGATTTGTCATGAGTCTCTTAACAAATTGAGTAGAGGCAATAGGTAAGTTGTTATATTAATTTGCCAACTTTTTATTTTTATTTTATTATATAATCTTTTTTTTTTTTAGCCGTTTTAAATGTCCATATTGTCCGCATGAAAGCATAGCAAATCAAGCATTACGCATTTATTTCTAATTTTTAATTTTACTTAGAGAAAGACTAGTTATTTTTTTTTTCAATTGTGATATAATCTTGCAAGTAAATTTTATTTTATATTATTTTTTTTCCTACCGTAATTAATCCTTAATAAAGAAAAGGTCTTTAAGAAAAGGACACTTTAGATTAATTTAATATTTATTATAATATTAAAATATTGAGTATTAAAAAAACTATTATGAATCTATATTAATGTCTAGCAATAAGGTTGGTTTTACATATAATATCCAAAAAAAAATAATGTAAAAAAGTCTATACATAATGCCCAATCCCAAATAATAAATTAATTACTATTAAGTAATGCTGTTTTTTAATACTTTACTAGTATTAGTTTTATAAAAATTATCATTAATGCGAGAATTATTATTGTCAGATAAAGTATTAAAATGATAATTACGATTATCTAAAAATTTTTCTAATAAGTTAGCAGCAATAAAACCACCATCATGAGTTAAAGGCTTAATTGTAGTAATAGAATTAGAAGATGACAATGATAAATCATAGGCTTTCCGTATGTAAGATTTCCATTTACCAGATTCAAAATGAGATTTTGGCATTTCAACACAGATACCTTGTAATTCCATTAAACGTTTTAAACCTAATTCTTCAATGAATTGAGGTCTTGGAATATAAATAAAAGGTTTACCATGACCAATACATTCTGAGCAAGTACCATATCCCTAAGAAAAATAGTAGTTAGTTATTACTATCATTATTATTATTTTTAATGTATAAGTATACTTACTAATTTTCCAATTATAGCATCAGCAGCATTAGTTAAATCAGGTATATAAGCATTTTTTGGGCAAGAATAAAATCGATCAGGTAATTTTATACCATCACTACCACATACGATAGCAATCCAATTATTAGGTAAAGAAGAAGTACCCCAATCTTCAATACCGACTAAATTTTGCCCGCCAAAAGATACCATTAAAATTTTATGAGTAGTGAAAATTTCTTTCGGTATACCAAGATTTTTTAATACTATTTCTTTAGAAGTTATCGATTTACGTACTACCAAAGGTACATCAATTACGTTACGATGATATTTTAATAATTTTGAAATGTTAGGCGATGAAAAAAACGAATTTATATCGCTTAGATAATTCACTGATTTTTCCTCATTATATAATATTTTTTCCCCTTTAGATGAAGTTAATGATTCTATTGTGTTATCAGGATAAAGCTGTGTACCTGAAAATGATGGTATTGGAATATAACCTGGTAATCTAATTAATAATTCAGAATTTCTATAATCTTCTATGACATGTTTAACAAGTCTTTTTATCGTATCATCTAATTCATCACCTTCACATAATCCACTGTACACAGCATCAAAGGTAAAATTACTAACAATAGCTGACGGTATTCCAACTAATGATGCTGCTGCACTGTATTTGTCAAGAAAGGAGAGAAAGACATTAGCGATTCGTACAATCCATAACAACCTTACCTAGAAGGAAACAGAAGAATCACCTTTACTAAAAAACTTACCATGGAAGAAAAGGAGCATCAGACAACACAATATCGGCTTTAACATCCTTTAACCATTGAATTTCTTTTTTTAATATTATAGGTTTATTGTCTAAGAATTTTATTAAATCATCAATCGTTTCCTGCCTATCTACGGTATATGCCCTAGGTTGTTTTACTCCCGCATCTATTGGAGCATTTCTATATTTTGCACCTAAATCTATTGCTCCTTGAAATATGAATTTTGGTGCATTCGATATTATATATAACTTATGTTTTCTTTGTAGCTTTAATATTTCTGATGCTACTTGAACAACTCTTGTAGCATGTCCAAATCCTATTATATGCACAAAATAAAGACTTAATTGTTAAATGTCTACTTGAGAAAGAAGTATAAGAAGCGAAAACCTACCATGTCCTGATACGTAATAACAAAATACATAATTTTTTGGTATCTTTTGTTTGAAAAAGAATTTTTTTGGTATCAATTTAAAGACACCAAAAACAAGTATAACAAAACCAAAATAAACTACTGAGATGGACTCCACTTTGTAAAGAATGAAAGAAAAATTTTTTTAAAAAAAGTAAAGAACACGAAAAAAAAGAAAATCGAAAAAGCGTACGTATAGAACATAAAGACGAAAAATTCGATTCATATATATATCTTATATAAAGCTAATTTCGTATGCATTATATTTGTTACACCAATGTAAGTTGTTTAGAACACGTTTTTTTTATATTTCACTTCAACTCTAAAAATAGTCGAATTATTAAGATTACCCTTTAAGTATTAATATCCGCCACCGCCGATATTCCGATATTTCATAACCGCCATTAAATATACTAATATACTCATTAAATATACTGTCAAAATATTTGAGGGTTAATTAAATCTTTTAGCAACAATACGTCAACAAGTAGTGCTGTTTATGATTCTAAATTCTTGCAATTCATTTTATGCTAATTTTCATAAAAAAGTTTATTCTAATAATGGTAATAGTTAACCAAAATTAATAAAGGTTAATCCCATGAAGTTGATCAACAACAAAATTTTTCAAGTAGAATAACAAAATCATTGTAGAATAAAAGGCCAACTTTTCGAATAATGACGTCTATTATGGCAAATGATTATACACGTAAAATTATAGGAAATAGTAACACTTCTAGTTTTCTTGATGTAACGCCAAAATAAAATAAGATGAAAATACAAATAATATTTTTCTTTTTACATAATGATAGATAACCTTTTTGCTAAATAAGTATGTTATATTCTTTGATCCTGCCCCCTAAAATGCTGTAAAATATAGTCGATTTAATCATTTGTCGTCAATTATGACAAAGGAAAGAAAGCTGTCGCTTTCTTCTGTTATTTAATAATACGAAATACAGGAGAACAATTACAAATGTATTGCAACTATAAATTTTCCTCTTTTTTTTTCACTTTTTTACCTGTTAATTTTCACTAAAATTATCTTTTAAATCAGATAGCAAATCGCCAAGTTGAACTGAGATTTCTCTATCACATACTAGGTTCTCCTCCAGGGCTGCCCGAAACTGTACTTCGAGCTAACAATTTTGTTATGACAAGGTAAAGACATACCAAAGATACTATTATCCATTTGCGCCATTGATCGAAAATTCCTCGTTGACCCGCAACATTGTTGTTATTATTAGTATTACTTTGCGGATTATTATTACTGCCATTTGCTCTATTAGCATTTTCAGCAAGATTTCCACCTGCAACAATACCCCGCAGAGGGCTTTCATTACGGTTATTGGGCCTACGTTGTTGAATTTGATTTATACCATCCACTAAGGGTGCTTGTTGATTTGCCTCATTTCGTCTTACTGTTTGGAGGGCATGTTTATCGGTTTGTAAGGTATCATTACAAGTAGTTGTGGTGTCATCGCTTGATGACGACGATGACTTATTAATTGGGTAAAGAACTTCAACAGGTACGCATTCTGGAACACAAAGTTCGGGAAAAATTTCTAATTATAGAAAAAATTTCCAAAATAACTAAATACAAGAGCAACTATAGAATTTACGTTTCATACTTTATAATTTTTGATTACGTACGTACCTTTAAATTTTGGATCATTCAAATTGAATTGATGTGATCGCGAAGCATATATTCTTTTGTCAGCATCCGTCGTCTTGATACTCCCTGTAGTAGCTTCATTACTAGTCTAAAATTTCAAATACAGTTTCGCCCAATGTTAATATCTATTAAATTAATATTTCACAAAGCAATTTCTGAGGAATAATAATAATACAACACCATAAAACTTAACAACCCAGTCAATATAGTAGCAACACTCCAGCTAGGATTCCAAGTACTTGGATGAAAGTCTGACATAGATAAACATAACCTAGTGTCTGGCTGAAATCGACCTAAATGAATAAATCAATTTAATATACTATACAAAATTATTTAACATTATTTTATAAATAATTATGATACAAATGAAAAATACCAGAAGGTGTTGTCATACGAATTGAGGGAGGCTTAAAGGGATATTCAGCGGGGAATAACAACACACCTGTAAAAATGATTGTAAATATTATGTAATGAACAAGGAAAAATAATTCAAAGGGATTGCAAAATTTACCGTGATACTCTCCGTTGTGATAAGGTGTGTCCGGAGGTCCGCGAATAACATAGTGCCTAAAGAGAAAATAATATACGGGAATGAATTATATTAATCGCTTTCATATTACAAATATATAATTAACAATATAAAATAAGAGAAATATAAGATCTCTAACGATCTAATATTTACCATTCCAAAATGTTACTTTCAAGTGGCTTTGCCATCAAATATGGGGGTGGATTCTTAACGTTTTAAGTTGAAAATAATTAATACGTCCCTTTACTATACAGTATAAAGGTAAACATGAGATGATTGATAATACAGCTTACTTTCTGAAGGGTTATATATTCCTTGTTTAATCTCTTATATGCCGCTTTGGTAGCCATTCTAAAATGTTCTGCAATAAAAATACAAAGAAAAGGAAGTTGATAATTTGTATATTACATATATCGATTGGAAGCTTTTAAGGCGAGTTCAGCTATCTAGTGTGATGTCTTTTTTTATACAGACTTTCGAGTTATATATTTTTGAGACAAAGAAAAAAACTATGGTTTGCCAAAAAGGCGCTTTTGTCTAGGCAATTGTCCGTATGACGGTATACAGTATCACCTGACTTTTCTTACACTCTCTTCAGTATAAGCCGCAAATCATAAACGATCCTTTTTCAAAACGAGAAAATAATCCATAAATCAAATTTCTTCCCTATACACCCTAATCCACGTTCCTTATCAAACTTGAATATAACAACCTTTAATGGTTATATAAAAGTTCAAAAATCTTATACAAAAATGGAATTTAAAAAAGAAATAAATGTGGAATGGAAATTATCATTAGTAATGTAAAATTATCTCATAATTTTACCCAGAATTACCCGTAAATATCTGATGTTTGTGGCGCAATTAAATGACTGTGATACAGAAAAAAATTAAACAAAAAAAAGGCCTTTCCTAATATATACTATATTATATAGTCACTTTTTTTTGATTTTAGTTGCTTTTAAAGTTATTTGCCAATACCTGATATTATAAAATGTATTAAAATCTTTGTTTACTTTTAAATAATGATTCTATAATAAATTTTTATATAAAATAAATTAATGCTTTTTTTAAAAAAAATCATATTATTTTAAATATACTTTTATTATAGTATGTAATGTAAAACTTTAGATATAGGTTATAATGCACTTTTGGCTAAAATTACCTTTTTTACTAAAATTCTTTTTTTTTTAATATGATTTATTAATAAGATTTTGATTACTTCAAAATAACACTATTAAAATTATAACTATCTACTTAACTTTTTTACTAAAATTCAAAAAATCATTTTTTGCAAATAATATTAGGTGAATGCTAAAAGGACCAATTAGACAATGGATTTCATTGTTTATTTGGTCCCTTTTCCCAGTATTCACCCTATATCTTAGCATCCAGTAGTTTAATTTTAATAAACTTTTTAAATTATAAAGCTCAATAAAAATTGCAAAACAAAAAAAAAATGTTTATTAAAATTGGATTACTAAATAGTAAATAACTAAATGTTAAGAAATTCATATAACCCTAATTTTTAACTTTTTAAAAAATAGGCTAATTTGCTAAAAATATGACTTATTACTTATTAGCATCTTCTTTTATTCAACACCTCCTTTCTTTATCATGCTGGATCTTTTCTACTAATAATTGATCTTTACATACTCTTATCTATAGCTTCATCTTTGCAGAATTTCTTTCCATTTTTTTTGGATTTCTCAATTCCATGATTATTGGCAATTAAAGTAATTGCTGCTATTTATAACCATTTTATTGTAAAATTCTGTAAGACAGTATAAAAATCTTGATATTATAATAAAACTATCTGAAAACATTCTATTGATATTTTTTTTTAAACAAATTTTATTCCTATTCCTAATTCCTATTCACGTATTACATATACTCTAACCTCTTCTTTACTATCACTATTCCATTCTAATTCTACATATTTTTATTTAGATCAAATCAATGATGCTGCTACTTAAGGTCTCAATTGGTTTAATCATTATATGAATTTTATAGAATATCTAACAGTACTTTTTACTAGTTAATTTAACAGGATTCTTAATTATTTGATTGTTATTTTTTTTTCTACAATATATAATGTCTCAACTAGAGGTTCTATAGATGGGAATTGAATTCTTGGATTGAGAATTTTGAAGCCCAATAATTTATTAGAATTAATGTTATAATTATAAATATATGTAATTACAAGCTATTTAATATAATTAATTATACTACTATCTGTTATTCTCATAGACCCCATATGGGTAAGACTGGTAAGTGCTGGAAAAAAGAACCAAATAGTTAAGAAATTTTTTTTAAATAATAGATATTCTAAATTAAATGATCAAATTTAAATCTAATTTACTTAAGAACTTTTTTTTGAAAAAATTTTCCTTTTTCCCAGCATTTATCCCATATATGCACTATCACTCTGTCAGTAAATACTATCTTTATATAGGTAAAAATATATAATAGCATTCTATCTTAAAAGGATCAAAAAGATTTGATATTCAAGAATCTATTACAGCCAACTCTCTCTATATAGGTAATACCACTAGGGATATACTTCTCAGAGAAATAGATTTTTTAAATTATGACAGATGTAATACAAATACTGTAATTTGACGTAATTCATATATTTTATTAGTAATAATTATGATTGACGTAATTGATTTTGCTCATGACATAATATTTTGACAATAAATTTCTAATTTCTCTGAGAAGTATAACTAGGGGTATTTACAACTGTATTAATAATATATAGTAGATACAGTTATACCTCCATATAGTCATGCTGTTGAATGCATATTTTTGGTGTACTTATATTAAAATGTAATTGTATAAAGATAGAATCCTGAAAATTTATATTAGATGTTTCCGGCAAAATTAGGCCAATTTTATCATTTTTTTACTTACAAGCTGATTGGCTAAAAATGAAGATTATTACTATATAAGATAATTGAATCACCTAACTCTGCATAATTTTTGTATGATATTTCCTTTTTTAGTATGATCTTTAGAACATTATTATTAACTTACCTATAATTTAGCTGATAACCTTAGCAATTTTTTAAATCAACTTTACCTAGTTTACATGCCAGTAGCATTAAATATAAGTTTCTAGGGTCCTATAGAGTTTTCTTCATATAATCAACCTATATTAAAAATTATATTAATTGTGACTATACAGAGGTTTCAAATTTTTTTATCATAACAAATATAATCAAAATAATGAAGTTTATTATGGATTTAAAATGTAAATTTATTTATATTTCACAAAGAAATACTATTTTTCTGTATTTACATATTACTTGATATAAAAAACTTATAATATATTTTGTATTTTACTTTTAAAAAGTTTTTGCTACATAATTCTGATATATTTTCTAAAATTTTTATTTCTTTCATATCAAACTCTTTACTTTTCTGCTCTTTAAAATATTGCAACTATGTTTTAAAACTATTAAAGTTTTCTTACATTGATATTACTGAATATTCTTCTTTATTATCATAATGATCAGTTATAAACAATCAAGAATCTTTGATCAACTATCATACAATTCAGTTATTTTATTATCTTCTTCCAAAATTAATTGTATAATTTCAGTATCAGTTAATGGCTGTTCTATCAGAATTGTCAAATCAATAATTTTTATATATTAATTTATTTCTTCTAGAAACTTATCTGAAATATTTTCACTAGATAAAAACTGTTGTAAAAGGATATTAATGTCCTCTTAATCCTTTTAACTTATCATTTCCTGTGCAATTAAAGCTTGTTGAATACTATTATCATCAACATTACTAATACTAGTTAGTAAAATTCCAGTTTTTTGCCAACAATTAACAATTGTTTCTACTTTTACTGAATTTCAAGCTTGCAATATAAAGAATTTTATTAACATATAATATAGTAACAGAAATAAATATTATAATAACTCAAATATCATTTTAAATTTACATTTGTTTCAAACTAATGAATAATATATTATATATAATGTTATTTATAAATTGCCTTAAAACTTTTGATAATACTTGCATCTATAAATTGAAAATGAGCTATAGTATTAGAAGAACTGAAAGAAAATGCACTCTAACATAAGTTATTGTCAATTACTTGATTATCATATTTATTAGAATTAAAATAAGATGAAGCATTATCTATAAGTAATAAAATTTTTGATTTTGTGCCTAAAATTATTATTAATAAAAATAATCAAGCCATTTATCAAAAATATCACTTTATATCTAGGCTTTTGAATTAGTATAATAAGAATATAAAAGAGAATTTCTATTGACTCGATAAAGATATTTTGGATTCTTTAAAGAACTAATTACAAGTGGTTTAAATTTTTGAGTGCTAATAGCATTTGCAGTTAAAAGAACAGTAATGTAAATTTTATCTTAAAAAAATTTAATTAAACAATAAAATTTTAAAGCTTAAAAAAATTAATTAATTTTTTCACCAGTTTAGTACCTAAAGTGGAAATTGATATAAGAGTTTAATTAGATACCATACAAAAAAAGAGACCAATTTCATCTGTATTATATATTATTAAGAGTGTAATCTTGTAAAATAGTTTGCAACTTTTTCCTTTTCTCAAAAAGAATTTCTAATAGCATACTATTTGCTTCACCATGTAAATAATAGCAATGAATATTATTGCATCTCTTAAATTTTTCTATCCAGCCATTTCAAAATAATATATTTTCATGTGAAATATCAAATTTCTGTGCAAAATAAAAAGCCTTCTCTTTAATCATCAATTTTAAAACTGGAAGATTGTTAGCATTGCATTTTCAAATTTCAACTCATAACCTCAATGTCTTTTCAACTTGTAGGTATTTAACTTTTCTATAATAAAAATCTTTTTACTGGTTGCTATTGAGATTAGTGCAATCTACTTAGCTTTTTTTCCTAAAATTTTGGAGATTGTTGAATAGTCAATCATCAGGAAATTTTTTAGTGTGAAAACTTACACAAGTTTCATACCATAATATTTCGTAAGTTTTCAAACCCGCTGCAAAATTGCAAAAGCGTAATATTTTATAACTTTAAAATATTTTGAAATATTATGATATGCAAAGCTTCGTAATTTTACAATTTATTATTCTGTAATTTTACAATTTATAATATTTTGTAATTTTACAATTTATAATATTCTGTAATTTTACGATTTGAAATATTTCGTAATTTTATATAATATTAAAATATTTCAAAATATTATGATATGCAAAGCTTCATAATTTTACTGCATAATATTTCGCTACATAATTTGACGATTTGTAATATAATATTTTATAATATTTTAAAATATTTTGATAAATATATAATGTATATTTTATTAGATATAATTTTATTAAACTATAAAAATTACAAGTATTTATTAATATATACAGAATATATAAAAGTAAAAAAAAAGAAAGAGTAGCAATATAATTAGATGTAAAAAGAAGAGAAATAGCTATAGTAATGTAAGTATTAGATATAAAGATAAAAGAAATATTATTAGTATTGTTAGTATTGTTAGTATTGTTAGTATTATAATATAAAGTAACAAAGAGGTAAAAAAACGCGTTAGTATCAAAATAATTAGTATTAAACAAAAGAATAAATAAACATGTTGTTAGTATTAAAGTAAAAGGAGTAAAAAATCATAGTTAATATTGTTAGTATTGTTAGTGTGTTAAAGTACAAGTAAAAAGGAATAAAGAAACATAAATATTATTGTTAGTATTACAATATAAAGTAATAAAGAGATAAAAAAAAATGAAAACAATTAGTATTAATAAACAAATATTTCTATATCTGCAAAGCAATAAATTATAAAATATATGTAAATATATTGTATATAATTAAAAAATATTGAAAAAAATAATAGAAAGAAAAGACCAAAAAATAAATAAGACAAAAAAATGCGTGCATGATTAAATAATTCAATCACATGCAAGGATCAGCCTAATTTTGATTAGCCAGAAAATACATCATCTTAATAATACAGGCATAACAAAAATAAACCGTGATTGAATTTGTGTTCAATTTGTGTTGATAATTCTGGTAAAAATTTGTTAATTTTGGCCAAATTTCATTAAATTTGTTAAATTTGTGTTAAATTTGTATTAAATTTGTGTTGAATTTGTGTTAATAATTTTTAATTTATCATGAGAGGATGATATTTTGTAATTGTGCAGTATACGATGTATATGATGTTTAAACTTTTAATGTGCATGATATTTTTAAGAAATTTAAAAAATGTACGATACACAAAATATTTTATCAGAATGTACTAATAATAAATTGTTTTAAAATAACTAAAACATATACATGGTTTTTATTATTTTTAATTAAAATCAAACTAAGATTTTTTTTTAAAAAAGAAAATTAAATAAATTAAGTGATTTATATTTATTTTATGGTATTTATATTTAGAATTATAATATTTATATTTATTTTATGGTATTTATATTTAAAATTATAATATTTATATTTAGATAATTCATATTACACATGAAATTTAATTAATATGTTAATGATAAAAAGTGGTAATAAATCAAATTTTAATTGAAATGGAAAATAAAATCAAACCAAAGAGGTATTATTCAAATTTTATTTAAAGTGCCATTTTATAACTTTCTTTCTACTCAAATTTTTACATCTCATCCTAAAATCAAATTATAAAAATCAAATTTAATAATAATAAACATACTCATCTGCCATACTTGTACACATCATTTCTATAATGTTCAATAGAATTGAGCAATAATGGACGAGTTAGTTGACATAAGACGTGATAGGAATAGGACTCTGAACATCTATATACAGGTCATATAGAACTTTCGCAAATTCAGCCAAATTTAACAAAATGTCATAAATAAGTTTTTTCAAATTCAGCTAAATTTAGCTTAATGTCATATTTTGGATTTTTGCAAATTGGGTCAAATTTTACAAAGTTATCATATATTTTTGAGCAAATTGACTCTATTTTCAGTATAAATATGTGAAATTCTTTTTTTATTTAATTTAACATGTGTAAAAATGTGATAAATAGGTTAAACACATAAAAATACGTAAAAATATGTTAAAACACGTTAAAACACATAAAAATACGTTAAAATATATAATAATAAAATTTTTTATTAAATAATACCCATTATCTTAATGCAAATTAATTATAATGGTAAAATTACAATAATTCATATGTTGCATAATTGTAATTTCAGGGGTGCATAAAATGTGTCACGTTTTTTCACATTTTGTATACACATTCTGCATACGTATTTATGTAAAGACAAAAATTATATAATGAATCAAAATTCCTAGAGGTGGGAATAAATAAAGTATTTTTTTTAAAAAAAAAAATTTCTTTTACAATAAAAGTTTTACACCAATTGATTAATTTTAAGCTTAATTTACATAGAAAATTTTTTAAAAATTTTATGGTCATATTCTAAATTTTAGAAATTACATATAAATTTGGATGTCATATTGAGTTTTTAGCAAATTATATTAAAATTTGAAAAGAGCAAAAAGTGCTTAAATTTATACAGATTAGTTATAACTTATATATGAGATGTCTGAAATCCTATAAGAATTACACCTATCATAATACGAATGGTAAAAGCCGCTATGAATCTGTAACACTGTTGCCAATAGGTTTATATGTCTAATATCTATAATTTCTTTAAGAAAGAATATTAAATTCAAATTAACCAATACATTTAATTAAATCAGAATAAATAAAATATTTTGTACGAGGATTACTGGGCAATAGTGTAGCCAAAAATGAAGAAACCTAGTAAGGAACTACCATGTAAGTATACAATAAATAAAAATACATTTATATAAATTAAATATATTTACCTAAGACTCCAACTGATTTTGAAATTTAGAACTTTGTTCTTTACTGTAATGAAGTTCCTGAGCGGTGACTATAAACGTATACTAGCTAAAGATATTATTGTGCATTTAGAACAAGATTTTGGGAGAGGTCAGGTAATTATATTATAATAAAATTCTATAATTAATATTTTCGTTCTATTTACATTCACATTTTAAATTTGATAAATTTGATCAATTTTAGTAATGCATTATGATTGTAAAGAAGGAAAAACTTACCTACATATCATAGAAGAAGATAATTATTTTTATTTATTATTTATTAAGTGAGTAGTTAGACCCAGTCTGTACCAAATATCGGCTGAAGACTCATGTTTTTTTGGGCTGTGACTGATACTGACGTTCATGTCATACAGCTTGGGTACTATTTTATAAAATAGTAATGAACAAGTATCAAATAATGTGTATTTTTTTATTAAGTTGTAATAAAAATAGAATTTACTTAATTTTTAATCGAAATTAACATAAAAATTGTAAATAATAAAGAATTTGTAAATAAAAATAAATTTGCTTTACAAACTTAAAAGAAAAAATATTTATATCATTTGTAATTATTCAATAGTATCACATGCCTCTTGTATACGTTATATATGTTTTACTGTATACTGCAGCTTTGTTTGATTGAATAGTAATATTACGCAGATTTACAGTCTTGTAAATTTTTGAAATATTTCAATCATAATATTACGCAAGTTTACAGTCTCATAAATTTTTGAAATATTTTAACCATAATATTACGCAGATTTATAAAACTGTAAATTTGCAAAATATTATAACCGTAATATTGCGTGAATCTTACAATATTGAAAACTTGTGTAATATTTTGACCATAATATTGTGTAAATCTTATGAAATTGTAAACTTATGTAATATTTCAAAATCTTTTGAAATATTATGCCATAAACTTTCATAAACTTACAAAATAGTAAATTTATGCAACTTTTTGCATTATAAAATTTCCTGATGGTATAAAGACCTTGATTTTGCTGATTAAAATAGTTGGCAATTTATTGCTATATTTTATTTTTATTTTCAGATTGGTAGCATATACACATATTTGTTACTTTATATTCTCACTTATATTATTACAGTACACATTTCTCTTTACACTTGAAACAACCGGTATTTTGACAAGTAAAATTAGGAACTTCTTAATTGAACGTGTTTATTGATCATTTATTAATAATATCAGGTGATCTTTCAACAGGTATTTGGTTAAAAAAATAAAGTTAGAAAAGTTGGTAAGTATATTATAGTTTATGGTTTAATAAATTAAAGTAAAGTATAAATGTATAATATGAAAGAAATTGGTAAATTTACATTAAATATAAATAAAATGGTTTTAAAAATCTTTCAAGAATTAATAATTAATATAATAAATCATGTGATCTGACTATATAAAGGTCAAAAAAGAGGATTTGAGTACACATATTTGGTGAGATTATTTATAATTATATTGTGCATGATTATATAGAGGTCATTTACTTATTAAAAAATTTGGGCACAAAAATCTTATTAATTATATAAAGGTTGTGCAAAGCCTCTTAATACACTGATTGGATCCTTATCATGATATTAGATATAATATTTACTATATTTACTAGTGTAAAAATGATCAAAGTGTACATGGTTACACTTATATTACTTAGAAGAATTTTTTCAAAATATATAGTGGCTTGCAAAAATAACACACCAAATAATTGTTGATCATTAATCACATGTATTATCATTAAATTAAAACCAATCAAAATAAAATTCAA
>JADRCO010000143.1:0-48330 GCA_021464525.1 Rhizophagus sp. LPA8_4_AMF | reverse complement strand
ATGTTGTAAGCATATAGTTATAAGAGAGATAACAGAAATGCAAATATCATATGTCCGATATATTTTAAAAATGTTGTCATATTTCTTATATTTATAAGTTTCTGCAAAGTATTTGACATTAGTGACAAACGTGGCTTAAATTTTTGTAAATTTTGGCTTATTCATAATTTAAACTTTTAAAATTGGTAATTCTACTCTAAATTATTTCTGAAAATAAAGAAGGCTAATTTATGAAGCGCATGAAAAAATATTAATCAGCAGAATTAAGTTTGATGCGTAATGAGACAATTAACATAATCATGTCAAGAACGCATGATCCAATAATGGATATTTAAATAAAGAATTATTTCATTTTCAAGAAACATCTTAACTGACAATGAATTCATGATTTAACTATTTTAGTACTAATTTTGGCTGAGATAATGTTCAATCAATTGCTAATCACGTCCACTTATATTTCTACCATTTACACCCCATATTTTAATATATAAAGAGGCGGTTTTTTCTTACATACCAGTAATTTTTTTTTGACAAAAATCAAAATATTAGTTGGTTATAATCATGTGTACATCTAAATTAATTTACGCGTTATCATTGTTTTTGGCTTTAAGTTTGTTTTTTGGAATATTTTTCGGCCTAGGGTATCCTGAAATACAAAAAGCTGAATATATTTCAACAGATTGTACGATTGATGATAAAACAATATTATCAAAGTATTGTTGTTATAAGGAATGTAGTTCATGTGGAAAAGCAAATGCGTTGGCTCCTAAATGTACAGATCTAAAGTCTCAGTGGAATTCATTATCACCCGAAAAATGCGGCAGTGCAGTATTAACAAATAGTTCGCTAGCGAATGTTTGTCCTACCAGTGATTTAAAAGGGGAATGCGATGATGGGTATTATTGTTGTTCAGAATGCTGTTCTATTTGTACTTCTTGCACAACTAGTTGTTCAGGCACAGGTTCCAGCTCTTCTTGTAGTACTTCTTGTAGTAATTATTCTTGTAATTGTTATTGCTGTATTAGCACAAATCGTCATTCTTGTCAGATAAAATGTCCTATTTGTTACTCGGTTGTGCTTACGGTGACATATCAAAGTAGTGAAAACTCGTCTTATACACCAATATCAACAAATATTACTACAGAGTATCGCGGAGACCTAAATGGTGCAGAACAATTTCTTGCTAAATATTCCGTATCATCTACGATTCGGTGTTTCTATAATTCTAAAAATCCTTTTCAAGTATTACTAAATATCGATTTTGCGACAAAAACTTGGATTGCAGTAGGCATAACTGCTTCGTTTCTTACAATAATACTTATGTATGGAACGTGGTATTTATTTAGTAACAACACTACTATATTCCAGGATTACAAATGTAGAGTATTAATATTGGAAATTGCACTGTGGTGTGGAACAATTATTCCACCTTTGCTCATCTTAATAGATTTAATACCGTTCACAAATGGAAAAGTTCTTTGGACATTGGCTGTACTAGGTGTAGCACTAGGATGGGCACCTGTACATACTGCTACTTGTATGAAAACGCGTGGTTGGAGCTTTATTTCTGCGTTGACAGTAACTATTATCACATTGGTTCTACCTCTTATAATGTTTTCTATGATGGCTATTTACACGCCCAATATGCATTTGCATACTATTACGTTAGCATTAGCGATAATTATTCCTTTAGGAATCAATATAATAATGTTTTTATTATGGGACTTTTGTTTTGTAAAGTGCAAGCCAATATTAATATTATTATCAAATTAAAAAAAAAAAAAGAAGAAAATGATTATTTGTAAATTAAAGTTATATTTAGTTTACATTTTTCATATAGATTTTTACTTTAATTATAAATAAGATTGTATTATATTATGATAACAAAATAAAATAAAATATTTTATTTGATTTTTTTTTGGTAAAGCGTATCTCGTTGGCCTTTATTGCAAACTAAAAATTTATAATATAAGCATATATCGAGATATATAGACTGAATAATTATATAGTAATACCATATATCCCTTCTATATACCAACTGTCATTACATGCACATTGTAGCTCCACCGTTAACCTACCATATAAAATATGGTACATGAATATTGATTAATACGTCCATGAAGAACAGTTTGTATAAAAAATCTGATAATAAAATTCAAACTAAAATCTATTATTTAATAAATACTGCGTTACCTATCAAATACTACAATATTTACTTACCTTTTTTTTTGATATATTTTTAATTTTACTGATAATAAATTAGAAATTAAAAAAAAAAAAAAAATACTGTATAAGGATAAATGATTTTATTTGTCATGAATCAAAATTTTTGAATTCCCTTGTTTCTTCTTGAATTCTCTATATTGACCTGCAAAGCTTCATGTGATCGCTTTTTGGGTTTCATGATTTCCACTATCAACAATACCTTCAATTTCGCCTTGTTTAATAAAATATTTTATTACATGAATGTTACCAATGTTACAAAAAAAGAAATACAAAAATGAAGATCATCCAGTCGGACCACTGGTTTATTTGTCTGGTTATATACAGAAACCGTCTGGAAGATCACATTTTATGTAATCGGAAATTTTAAAAATGATAACATTATTATAGTTACTAAATCAACATATCAGCCGATTGGCAAAGGTTACACACCTAAAAACCCATAAAACATTATTAAAATATCTATTATAAATAACGAATTAAGCAATTAAATGAAAATCAATAACGTAAAGTGTAACAAATAACCTTATTATAGGTGAATTTCATATGTTTACGTACGTATTACGCCAAAATTAATCGTATTTGGCCGAAAATATTAATACGTTAAGACTCGTGTAGTCGTGTTAGGTAGAGTGCTTAATGATCATAAGGCCTGTAACTAATGGCTTAGCGGAGTTCACTATATTCATGATGAATTATTAAATCGAATTGGGCAAAGAATTTTTTATCACAAAATATCTTTATGCTGGTCATCTGTCTTAATTCTAAAATTTTATCCTAATCTGATAAATTTGTCAATATACCTTCTTTTTTAAAATAATTTCAAGTCGAGATGATTTAAATTTAATTGAAAAGTACTTACTAGTTTTGAATTTTACGAAATGTCGAAAATTCCGGAAAGATTCAAAACAGTAAAGTTACAGTATGTACCGTTATACTCGGATCACACCGAAAAGTTTTTCCGTCTTTTGTTGGCAATGATCAACTGTAAACTTGCTGTAATCAAGTTAATTTTTTTTAGTTTCAGTTCTTTATTAGAACTAATTTATATATATTTTGACTCTATAAAGAAATATAATAACAATCTGCTATCGTGAAATATTTAAATATATTTATTTCACAATAAGGAATTCAAATAAGGAAATTACTATAGAATACCTGAAACATTCTTCTTATAACAAATTAATGATTTTTGTTATCAGGTCACATTATTGTCATTTCGTAAATGACTTTGAAAAATTAAGAAAGATTTTTATGTATAAATTAAATGACGGACATTTTCCGATAGTTTCCGATAGTTGTACAATCCGTCAATGATTACAAAATTATTCGAAAAATACGTTGATAAATTTAGAATTTATGATTTATTAGTACAATCATACATGTTCATGCATAATAGGCATTCCTATAATTAAGATTTAAGACCGGGATTAGAAAATTCTTTTTTTAGTCAAAAATTCACAGATCACGTGAGAATAATCAATCATAATTCCGACGACTTCATTAATATCATGTAAGGTAGTAATAATTATTTCTCGGGAAAAAATGCCATTCGGATTTAAGAACTTATTAATTATTATGAAAGATTACTCAAAGTTTATGAAGGATGTGATGTTATAATTCACGTTGGTGAAGGCGAGAATACAAAAGAAATTCACGCAAACTCATTACTTATTTTATACATTAGATTTCAATATTTTTATGCGACAATGGACCAATACAAAAGATGTTCATTTCTCCTCAGATAATAAAAATTATTTCAGTATTTGTGACTAACATAATCGACCGAATTCGACTAAGTTACAATTAAATGTTTTAAATAATTTCAGAAATCAGATTATATTTCGGTCAAATTTCTGCGTAATACATAATAGTGAATCTAAAAATATTTAAATTAGATCCACTATTAAAATTCATTATCTTATAATAAAACCTTCTTTTTTTTTTATCAAAGATTTAATATTTTGTGTATTATCATACTTTTTTTGTATTGTAATAATTAAAAGATTGAATACCGAAAATAATTTTATATAATTTATTCATCAAAACTAAATATAACATATAAGCTATATAACATAAACATTTAACGTAAATTATCGCATACACTTTACACACAAGTCCCATAATACAAATATTGCTATATTGACGCTAACTATTGCTAATGATATGAACATGTTATAAATATGTATATCCATACTGGACGCATATATAGCGACTACAGCAAACATTATGAAAGGTAAAATCAGTGCGATAATAGTTACTGTCAATGAAGAAATAAATCTCCAACCACGCGTTCTCATACAAGTAGCAGTATGTGCAGCAGGTGCCCATCCTAGTGCTACACCTAGTACAGCCAATGTCCAAAGAAAAAAATATTCTATTAAGTTTTTTTTCATCGCTTTATAATTTAGCGTTATAAATTTTAAGTTATTGATCTTTTATTAAATAAATAATCTTTACTGTATTTTAACGATGTGTAAATAACCACCAAGCATAATAATGAAAAATCATACACACTATTAATATTGATAATTTATTTTAATGTTACGCGCAATTAATAATCTTATATCACGGAATTTATCGGATTATTTACATTTTCCGTAAATGGATCCGTGAAAGCTCATTATTAAGGAGCTTTGATAGAAATAACAGATAAAATTTTTTATAGGGATTGAATTAAAGTTTTACTCAAATTCAAAATCCGAAAGTTCAGAAATCATTGATTTTGAATTGTAAAGTGTTATTAAGAGTATGACTTTTTATGAGATAGAGACAAATTAGATATTATTTTTTAATGATAAATCTACTTAATGTACCAAGAATTTTTTAGAAATTAATTAAAGTGATGAGAAAGTAAGAAAATAAAGGTATAATCAGTATTAAATATAATAAAATTTTCCCAGATTTAATGTTGAAGGATCTTGCTTTTTTTTTTTGTTAATAATATCATAAATGTTCTTTTATTAACCTCTCGTTAAAAATTAAAATTTGTAATTATTTAATAAGGAGATTTTGAATTAAATAAATTTGCCTGGATTTCAGTTCTCTAGAAGAATATAATCTCACTTTTTTAATTATTTTATTTGAAGTAAAATATCGCATTGTGAGAGTTACAAAAAAGTAGGTTATATTAATGATAAACTATGATAGTATTTGGTTGGCGATAACTATAAGTCGCGACCGCTTTAATAGTGAGTCATATTATTTAAACCAATCATTATATTTGATATACTTGAACGCTTGCATCGCGGCCTTTTTTTTTTATTAATAAAAATGAAAGAAAAGCTCTATTTTTTGAATTGTGTAACGTGTAACATGTCTTCACGGATTAGCTACATAGAATTATGTCATGTTCAGTACAGTCAACTCTGGATATAACGAACCTTCCGTATAGGATGAGTTCGCTATATAATACTTATATTTTTATACTGAACTGTTCGGTATATAAAATTAACCAATAAAATATTGACATGCGACTATTTTGATGATATTACGAAATTTTAATACTTCTGTACGCTCTTTTTCTTTCAAAATGTCAGTTATTGTTAACTTTCCAACATGGTATATTGGTATTGTTGTGCAAGGCTAACATTAGAAAGGTTTGGAAATTTTTTTTTCCGTACCTCTGATAAAAAAAAATTATGATTGGTGTTAACAAGAATATCATGAGTAAAAGTGGTTTCATTAATTAGATCTGATCTTTTTTGATAAAAATTATTATTCCAAATCGTTATAAAACTCTCAATTAAGCCTTTTACTGATCTTGATAGAGAATACTTTCGGTTTCTTGCTTTATCGACCTAAGTTGATAACTTTTCATCACTAAAAACGTGGCGTATAATCTAGGGATCTATTGATCTATTCTGGCTTAATAAAAGTGGCTTACTTGTGACATAGCCACTATGAAAGATCAAATCCTTGTTAAATTCAACTATTTTAGCTCCAGCTAATACTAATGTTTTCAAAACAATAAATTTTACACCCCAGAAATTAGATGAAAAAAAAAAAACTCAAATACTGTTATCAGATTAATAAACTAGGCGGTCACATGATATATATAAAATTTTTATAATGTTACGTGAACCGAAAATATTAGTTTTGCGTGACCTTACGCATATAAAAATTGATTATTCTTATGTCCCATAGTTTAGCTTTGTGGCTTAATTATAAATAATCGAAATTTCAGCACAGCTTTTCAGTTTTCCACACAGTTTGTGATAAATAGCAGTTATGATGAAGTTTATACAATTTTATTATTTTCTAAAATGTATTTTTTTTTTCATGCTTTAACATTAAATAAAGTTTATTGTATTATATTGTCAAGTTTATGAATGTGAGTAGAAGGAGGTGGTCTAGAACGTTAGTAAAAGAATTGTGCCACAATAGTTGCCACAGTTGTACATTTTTAAATCATTAAAATTAAATTTGATAGATAAAAGGCTTGTAGCCTAAACTTTAAGCCCTTTATACTGGTTTTATATGTTTTATATGTGTATAAATACACACAAATTTTGACAGAAAAAATTTTCTTACAAAGAAATAAAATCGACATAAAAATCAAAATGAAATTCACTGTTTTGCTATTCACTCTCTTAATTACCTTTATTACTGTTGTGTCTGCGAAAACCCTCGTTTTCTATTCTGTTACCATGGCAGATGCATGTAGGTAGGTTTTTTAAAACCTATTATTTATACCAATTCCGAGTACATTAATCTTACTAACTTAAAATGTGTTAAGTAACGGTAATGTTGCTAATGCTGAAAGGAACCCTTATATGATGCTGCCGCTAAACCCTCTATAATAATTTATCCATAGTTTAGCATAATAAATATTAATGTTTTTATACGAGTTTCAGTATAGTTTTAGAATTCCTAATTTTTTATAAATTTTCATGTAATTAAAAAACATTGTAATATTTTTTTATTGTTTTATTGTATACTATATTTTATCGTAATAATATTTTTATTGAAAAAAAGCCCAACAAATGTGCCTTCAAGTTTATGTCATGAAAATATATATCTCTCTTTGAAGCAATTAAATAATTGGATTTCGCTATAATGATAAATATTATTTATTTACTGGATAGGACTTATTTAATTCTGAATGATTATTTATTATCTGTCGAATTATATTAAATATTATTTTTGATTAACATACACTATTTCTTTATTTTAAGCCAATAGAAAATAAAAGCATAGCGAGTTCATTTTATTTTCATATTAAGTCCTTGATAAAAAGTAATAAAACTTTTAAGTATTGGAGTATTGTTAGTGCCCTAAATATTTTGAAGAAATTAAGACGCCAAGTATTAACATCACATATTAATAATGCAAAGCAAACTACATTAGATAGTTTTATTCATATATTATTATTTATGATAATATCCTAATATCATAATATAATAATAAATGTATAAAATTTATTTGTTATACCATTAATTTATTTTCGTTTAATTGAGATATTTTATTATATAACGATTACAGTAAAATTTTTTTATACCGATATTGATCAACAAAATATAATAATATCGGTACATAAAATTTTCATAATATACCGATAATTTGATGTACTGATACTTTTTCCTCAAAATAGCTTTATCGGTACATAGAGGACCGACTGTATTTTCTTTAATATATTTCATCTGGATGCATACAATGCAAGATAAATTATGTGCTTATTTTTAGTTGTAATTTAATAATCATAAAATCAAGTTTTAATCAAAATATGATTAATAGAATATGATTGATTTACAATGTTCGTCCGTCCGGACATGTGATCAATGACCTGCATATATAGCAGACTTCATTGCAAGTCCAGAATGTTGTTTATGTTAAGCATGAAATTTTCTTGCAGAACCAGCTTAAGGTATATTTAGGAAAGCTTTGCAATACTTTCCTCCAATGCACCATTTAGGGTATGGATAGGAATGCGATTTAGGAAAAGACTAATTTATGTTTCGCGTATCTAATTTAGACTTTAAATTAAACTATTTTTAATTGATTGAGCTATTAATTAATTGAGTTTAGTAAATACATAGGAGCTAACATTAAAATAGGCTGTGTTGTAGAGTTTGGGCTGCCGGTCTCACATTTGTGGCAATTTCACGGGTCTGTTCTCTCAAAATATTTTATTTAGATCATTTTCGTTTGAGAGACTTAAACGTATCAAAAAGTATAAAAGGTTACAAGAGAGGAGAGGTGATTAACTTCTATGATTCTTTGAATTAAGCTCAGTAATTTATTTATTTATGTATTTTTTATTTTTTAATTAATTCACTTATTATGTTACTTATTTCATTTGTAAAGAATCATGAGCAAGAAAAATTACAAATTAATTGTGATCGATTTATAAAAATTTATTTTAATTAATTATACTAGGAATGTAACACTTAAAATAAATAAATTAAATTAAACCATTAGAACCGTGAAACCCGCTTTGGACCCTTTAACGGTTCCCGTCACTAGTATTAATAAACTTACATTCCTTTATAAACAATAATAATAATAATAATAAAGTTGTAATTTTATAATCATAAAATCAATTTTAATATTATCAAAATCATGATTATATTAATAAATTTCTATTTCGTTATGAAATTGACAACAATAATAATAAGGTTGTAATTATAAAAATCAATTTATTATATAAAATACGATGATTATTATTACAATCGTTAATAAAGTATGATTATATTAATGTTAAAATTCCTTTTTGAACAACAATAATAAACAATGATTTATTTACATTATACTGTACATTATAATTCTCAGTTTATTAAACTACTTTATTTTAATTATCATTTAACCATATAGGTTCATATTGAACATTTATTTATATGCATGATACGATAATTAGTATATGACAAAACATTGCGCCGTTTTATTCTATTATATACAATAAATATGTAAATATGAATTAATATATATAAACTCCGTAAAAATTATATACCATATATAGAAAGTGTAAGTTCATATTTTCAATGAACCAAAATTAGGTCACAAGGATCCCCACATTTTTACATATTTTAAAGTTATTCAATATACCCATTATTGATGATATTTTATTTATCAATGTATATACAAATATGGTCAAATTCAAAAAAAAAAAAAAATAATAAATTTATTATCGTTGAGCGAATTGTATATATAATATAAACATGTATATATCATAAAGAATGAATTTTCCTTTCCTGGAATTAGAAGGTCTTATCTACTTGATTTGTAATTTATTGTTGTAAGAACCAATGAGCGATTTAATTAGACGAATGCTATCGTTCGATTCAAATGCATATTATAAACATTTGTTATACATGTATATCATTATGTCAATAATATTATTGTCGAATTGAATGACTTTATTCGCTTCTTATTTTTTCTCTTTCTATTCGGTTTAGATTGTAAATTATTTTATGGTATAATATTAAATTCTATCGTTGAAACTTTATTTATCTTTTAAACTTTGTGACCGATTCAGTGTGATTTATTACTTATATTGGAATAGTCTAGATTAAATAATATTGGCTAGAACAAATTAGCGTTAATATTTTAACTTTAAGCTGTATTAAATAATTGTTTTTTAATTTATTTGGTAAAGTTTTTTTGTATATGACGAATTTTTAACCAGCATAAATAGAAACAATATAAAAGAAACATGAATTGTTACGCGAAATAAAAAAAAAACTTTATTGAATAAAGATTTTCAGCAAGTGTTCAAAGAACTTTATTATTGTAAATTACAAATTTATCATTATCATAATAAGAAATCACAATAAGATCTCTATAATATGTTCTCACAAAATTATAAAAGGGTACCTACTGTACGATAGTCTGTCTTAATTGGCAAGTAATACCTCTGAATGACCTGACAATGTTGATGATCATATAATAATCTTATGTAATGCGAGCCAGAATATTACATACATTATATTATATGCCAAAATACTACATATGTTATATTCTAGAATATTGTAGACATTATATTCTAGATAGAATATTACATATATTATATTCTAGAATATTACATATATTATATTCTAGAATATTACATATATTTATATAGCCAAAATATTATATATATGGCATGTGATTGAATATCCACCCATTATTGGAAAGATCAAATTTTAAAGATCGAAGATTCTAAAATATGATATAAGATTATCGGAAACAAAAAAAAAAATTTTTTTTTTCTCAAAAATAACGTTGAAGAAAAAAAGAGAATAAAAAAAATAAAAAAATTTTTTTTTTTCTTTGTTCTCTTATTTTGCCATTTTCTTTCTTTTTACTCGAACAAGATATTTTTTTTTTTTTTTTAAAAAAAAATAAAATTATTTTATTGTGGCGATACAGTACATAAGTGTACATCATCTCATCGACAAAACAAATAAATCACATGATATGATGTGAGAGATTTTCTTTTTTAGATTTTCTAAAAAAGGAGTATGTACGTCTTTTTTTTTCGCTTATTTTATTTTGTTTTATTTTTTTAGCCCCCCCATTTTGAAAACGAGACTTTTATAGGCAATTAATTAACATATTAGAAATGATAAACAAAATAAAATAATTAATACGAAAAAAAACCCTTTTTTTAAAAATATTTACACTTTTATTAATTGATTGGATTATCAGTTTTGCATGCTTTTCGCGTGCTTATATCCGAGAGAAAAATTTTCTTAAATAACTAATGAAACATTGACGCCAACAAGCATCATTTCATATTATAATAAGATAGGTTGAAAAAAAAAAAGCCACTCCCAAACTCTCAGTTTATGCGGATCTGATTCGCTTTTTTATTGGGTCGTTACACAGTGTTTTAAGTAGAAATTACCTTCCTAAATTAGTTAAATTAATTAATTTACTTTATAAGCATTTTATTATTATTATTTTTTTTCACATGAACCTTATTTCATATTATTATAAAAAAAGTAACTTACAAAAATCATTTTTTACCAAGTTAGAAAAAAACTTCCTAAAATATTATGGAATAAACCTAAAAATGTCGTTTTTTTTGTTACACGCAACTTTATTATTTTGGCAAATATGCTCTTAGCGTACAAGTTTTTATGAAGAAAAAAAAAAAAATTTTTTTTGACCCATTCTAGGTGAGGGAAGATTTTTTTTTTTTAAAAAAAAAGTCTAAAAAATATATATATATATATATTTATTTATTTATTTATTATATTAATTATTAGTTTAAAAAAATTTTTATTAACAAAAATTATAAATATATTATATATTATTTTTATTTATTTAAAGTGTGTTTCGCTAAATTATTAACTACATTTTGTTGAAAATTTATATACATGCTAAAAAGGAACTAATTATTAATTATAAATATTAATTATTAATTACGGATTTAATTAAGGTAATTTAAAAATGTTTGTTGATTTTTTTTTTTTTAGAAAAATTGAAGTTCTAAAAATTAAAAAATTTTTCAAAGTTTTTATATAAAATGTTTTAATGTTCGTTCTTTATTTTTTTTTGTACCACAAAAAAAAAAAATATCACACATCAAAACTGTAATATTGGAAGATCTTGCTCATTCTTTCTGGCCCGGATTCAGCCACATCTAACTTTCTTGGGTGAAATCTTTCTGGTTTAATTCCAAGTGTTTTCTTGAAGTAATACCATCTTCTACTATAAGTTTCATTGATCTTCCATCCGTTGATAGGTCCAAGTTTCTTTAGTAAAGTTTCACTCATTTCAATAACTTGAAGTGAATGGTCATTTTGTAGATCATTGAAAAGATTATTTGTCTCTAATACTGTTAGACACGGTACACCTGTAAGATCAATATATTGAAGACTTGGCATCGCTTTTAAGAATTCATTAAGGTGAGAGATTGATAAATTATTTGCATGTGCTATCCCAAGATGTTGTAAAGATGAGGTACAATTTTCTTGTATTGCGTATAAAACACGTGGTGTTATGTAAGATGATCCAATATCTAAATTTTTGAATATTTTGGCTGAAGGGGAATTTAATATTGTGAAAAGATCATATTCACTAATAATTGTATCATAAACATTAAGAACTTCTAGTTGTTCACATTCAGCTACAAAATTTGCAATAGCTTCTGAAGAAATATTTTTACATCTTGCAAGTGATAAATGTTTTAATGTTTTCTTAACATTAGTTTCAGTTGCAAGAAAATCAAGAGTTGAATCGCTGATAGAACAACCACCTAAATCAAGGTGTGTAAGATTTGGTGAATGTGCAAGTAAAGTGAGGATGGTTGAATATTCGGGAATGATTGGACACTTATGAAGAGAAAGACGTTGAAGGTGTGGTAGTACAGCGTTTTTAATTTTTCGAAATGAAATTCTTGTTTCATCATCATCATCTTCATTAAAATGTCGAATAAGTTTAACCTGTCCCATAACCTCCGCTAAGGATGCAAGTGCTGAACAGAATTGTTTACTTGATAATCCACAAAAATCCAAAGCTTTAATGTTCTTACATTCAAATGCGAGAATTTTTAAAACGTCAAAAGTGACCGAAGATTCCAAAGTTTCAGATACGGAGAAAGCTTCCAACATTGTGCAGGATCGTAAGATGTTTATGAGAATTTGAGGTGTGACCACCTTTTGAATTGCAGAATCACTTTTTTGTAACCCCATTGTAGAGAAACCCGAGAAATCTAAATGTTTAATCATTCGAGAACGTTGAGATTCACTGATAGTAGCTTTAGCGAATAAAGTAAAAGTATAAGGAAATGAGAAAGAAACAGTATGGTATAATAGGGGAGTTACATGAAGGTTAAAAGTCTGATTGACTAAAGCGCAAGCAGCGAGAGTTTTCTTGTCATTTTTTAAATAACCAAGGATGACACGAATAACTTCAGGAGGAATATAAGGAATACTTTTTACTATTGGTTTTTTGATGACAAGCTGTTTTTGAATAAGAGGTTGATAACTAAAAACTTGTTGAGGAGTAGGTAAGACTACACCAGACATTTTTTTTTTTTAAAAAAATTATTTTACTGTTGAGATTATTACAATAGAGATTTTATATAAAAAGGTTTTTATGAATTTATTTTTTTTTTTTAATAAAAAAATATGTATATTTTTTTTATTTCCGTACGAGAAAAGTGAGGTAGAGGGAAGAAGGAGGACATTTATTTATATATAAAAAATTTTTTTTTTTTTTTTTTTTTTTTTTTTTATTAGTAATTTAAATTTACATTATATTAAATAATAACAATACATTTTACCTGACTATTATTTTAATTACTGCGGATTTATTAATGTACATATATATAATATATATATAATATATATTTAACTATTTAAACTATTCTATATAATTATATAAATACAAAATACCCAATTTAAAAATTATCAGATTTTTTTTTTCACGAGATTTTAATTGCATTAGGGAGGTTATTTGAAAGTATAAAATACGGTCATTTACGTAAAAAGGCGATCCAAACATTTTGAGTAATATTTATTTATGGGGTAACAAAGAAAATCCAGTATATATAATATATATGTACGTTATAATAAATATATAATAAATATATATTTGTATATATCAAATATGTTGTTGTTGTAATTATTATTATTATTATTATTATATTTCCAAATAACTAAAAACCCGGGTAAAGTGAGACAACAGTTAATTAAATACTAAAAAAGTGAGGCTTCATTCATAATGACTATTTTTCATTTATGCCGAAAGATTTCTTTAGTATTGTTTTAATTTTTAATAATTAAAAAAAAAATTTAAAAATAATAAACAAGCGAAAATAAAAATGTTATCCAAGAAATTTGGGGAAAAAAAAAATAAATAAATAAATGACACATTTTTGATTTTTTATTACCTCCCTTTGTTTATAATGATGACATTTTTTTGTAAGAATCTAAAATCTCAAATTTTCTCACACCCTTTTCATACTTCACTAAATTGGTTCTTTTTCCTTAAAATAGAAAAAATTTCTTTTTTAATAATTATTTTGCGGCTTAAATTTTTATGAATGCTCGTTGATTTACAATAATTAACCAATTTTATTTTTCTCACGCCATAGTTACAAAAATATTTAAAATATTTCAGATTTTAAGTAAACATTGTACTTTTTCCCACAATCAATTACTTCAATTTTTTCCTTTGTGAATCTTATCTGATCCTTTTATCCAATCAGGGTCCGTATAAAGATCATTACACTCTAGATAACTCATTCATTCGATCAAGCTAATACATTTTATTTATCGTTGTACAAAAAAAAAAAAAAATCTTTTTTTTTTTTTTTTTATTTCAAAAAAAAAAAAAAAAAAATTTTTTTTTTTTTCTTTTTAGTGCAAAAAAAAAAAAAAATAAATAAATAAATAAATAAATAATTTTGATGAATACTGGTTAGATTCCATGTAAATAAAAAATATTTTTTTTTATAAAAAAAAATTTTTTTCGGTTAAAAATATTTTTTTTTTTTTTTTCAAACTTAATAATAATCACGAATCAAATTTAATGGTGTGAGAAAATGTGAATAAAAAAAAAATTTTTCCGATTTTTTCCACTCACCCCACTAAATATACATTCCTTTTTAATCCATTTTCATTCATGTATAGATCGAAAATTCTAAGATTCGCAAAAAAAAAAAAAAAAAAAAAATCTCGTATGACTATAATCTTTATTATTTACGATGACAGAAGTGTGAGCTTAATCCTATGTTTGGTAAAGTTTACGTTAGAAAAAGATCCTTCTCTTTTTAAGTTAAAACTTTCCCTTTAATACTTTTATATTTTCTCGTACTTTCTCAGCCTTTCTCGTTCATCAAATTTTGAAGAAGAAATTTTAATATTATTTTAATATTAATTATCATGCTATTATTATGGTAGTAATTACATTACACTTAAAGCAAAAATATGACATATAATAATAAATTATTAATTATATTGGCGGCAAATTCCGCATCAAATAATAATAATACATTGTTAAAACAATACGTTGTAAAGATGGAATTGATAATTTTTTTTATGCAAGAAAATCAGCCATAATCAAGATCATCTGATTACATGTTTATTTATCACACAATATTGGTAAATATTGTTTTACTTATTATATAAAATAAAATAAAATAAAATAAAATAAGAAATCAAGACCTCCTGTAAAAAGAACGCCTTACTAAGTGTTTTTTGACCCCTTACAGTAAAGTAATCTAAAGTTGTCTTGATCATCTTGATCAGATCTAAGTGTGAAAAATATGGTACTATATCCATTTTTGGTGAATTTGAAATGCGGGGTAATAATTACTAATGAGAAATTAGTATGATATATTAACAAATTAATAGAATGATCATATTTTTTTTTGGCGACACAAATTTTTTTTAATATATAACATGCTCTGTTTCCGAAAAATTTCGATTTTCGGAAATGAATTTCCAAATTTTGTAACTCATATTATTATAATCTGATGGTTGTCATAAGAGTAGGAGAAAAAAAAAAAGAAAAAAAAAAAAATATTTTTTTTTATGAAATTTTTTATGAAAAAGAATGGTAATTTAGTTCGTAGTTTAGTTATATGGTACATAACATACCAGATACTATATTATAAATATTATATACAGTATATACTATATACGGTAAATACTACATACATACGGTTAATATAAACAATAGTTACCTTTCGTTATAAATTTCTAAATTATTTTTTAATCACGCACTATTATATCATGCTAATGTAATACATATGAATCGTAAACAAAAAAATAAATGATCGTAAGCCAATTATCAACAAGAGAAAAAAAATTATTTCTTTTGGGGTGAGAACTTTTTTTTACTATAGTATAAAATGATTCAATGTGAATAAAGTTAAATAACGTAAAAAAGTTTTGAATGTATTTTTAATTACGTGCATAATAATTTAAGTTATCATTTATTTATTGATTATTATACAGGATCATTTCATTGAAATCCTCCTTCCTTTTCAATTACATTAAAAAAAGAGTCATCTGAGTCACCTGAGTAACACTGAGTTACACTAATTAGGTCATTTCATAACAATTTATGGTAATTTGTTTCAGTTTGTTTACTTTAAAAACCGAAATGTGCCACCTAAATGTTGTACAAAATACGCAAATCCAATCATTGATATGTAGTGGATATGTACTCTTTGTTTTGATTCAACAAATAACTTCGCCTCAAAATTAATAATATAAAAAGGTTAAGCCGATTGTCTTTGTTTATTCTACTCTAAAATTGGGATAATTAAATTTTTTTTTTTTTTTATTTACGTTAATTATTTCGTAATTTTCAGTAAATATTATTCGAGGATTTTGATTCTTTTTTTTTTTTTTACGTTGTTGTTTATGATGATATGATGTGTCTGGTGACTATATTCGCGGGAAAAGTACTTGTACAGTATACTGTATGTAATTTTTAATTTACTTTTTTATTACTGCATATATTTATATTGTTGTTTTATGGACATCCTCTCGGAGTTTCCTTCTTTTTAAAGAAGCATTGGCAATTAAATAATAGCATTTACGTTACTATATTAGCACTTAATCAATTATGAACATTTGATGATATATGCTTATATAAAATTAATATGTTCCTCTTTCTCATATAAAAATATATACTGTAATGCCACAAAAATGCTTTCACACTAAATATATTACTTTAATATATTATACTAAATTAAAGACAGTCTGTTTATTACAATCACGTCATGTATTACATAACAAAAAATTTTGTGTCAGCCTAGATTAATCAAATCTTTGAAATTCCTTGAATAATTTAAAATTATGTACTCCCTTTCCATAATTTAAAAAAGAATAAAATCTTTGAAAAGTGAACGTGATATCGTGACAAAAAGATTTATCGTGCATGACAAAGGGATTGATTTAATGGTGAATTCCCGAAATTAAAAATATTTTATAATAAATATATTTAATAGTTATTGGATAGGTGAGTAGAGATGTCCGTCGTTCTTCGACCGATATCTCTATTCCCCCATTCAATAACTGAGATATAGTTCATACTGCGGTAACCAATAGGTATTAATGTTACTAATAATAATTTCAATATTGGATGTCATATAAAAGTATCGGTCGTATACCTTAACGTAAAATTAAAACAGTACTAAAAAATACATCAATTGTCGCTATTTTGTGGGAACGTAATTACTTACCATTTTGTGCTTTTCTTCCATTAGGAAAGAAATGATTATTTAAAATCAAAATATTTCAAATTTTTACTTACCTTGATTAAAATCTCGCATACACTGGTCGAAGTGGTATGGTTTCCACTATGGAAACCTGAAACTTATCCAATTTGCATAACATTTCTCCACAAAAACTGAAAACTTTATTGAAATCTGGCGTACACTATGGAAATTGGACAGGTTTCCACCAAATTTTAATAGTATAGACTTCATGTTCTTTGACTTGTGATATTAACTAATTGACTGAAAAATAACTATTGTTAAGACTTAAGACTGAGTGAGTACTATGCGAAATTTATATATTAATCCCTTTCCACCCTTATTGACGTTAAATTATTGGTATCTTCTTTAAAAATATGAAATTTCGGTGTAAATAATAAATAATAATTATTGAACTAATTATTATATTTATTTTAATTTAGTTTTTTGAATGTGCGATAATGTGCGTTCGTGAGTATGATATGACCTCCATTGTATGATATGGTGTTAAGCCATAGTTCGGATGTAGCTGGATAAATAAACGGATTAACCCGTTAAAAATCGGTTAATTTAACAACCGCCGGCTAAATCGGTTAAAATCGGTTAATTTAATTAACCGGTTTTTCTCAAATCGAAAAATATGCAACATACGCGACATGCCGACATCACCATGATTTATGACTTAGTTGCATGTAAGATTAAAAAAAAATACTTTTTTCTCTTCTCTCGTGATTTTTTTTTTATTATTGTAATATTTTTTCTTACTTTACATTTTTAATCTTCTTTTTAGATTTTTTACCTTATAATTTCTGTTTAAAATATTATAAACACATATTATTAAGTGTCAAATATATCAAATTATTTCCCCCAAGCAAGTCTAGTTAAAATTTCAAAAAGTATTTTCTCAAGATGAGTGTTTTGCGAGTTATAGAGATCATGGATATTATAAGTGAGTTGTGATAGTCTTGAACAGTTATTTATTAGTTTTATATCTATTTTTGCACAGTCTCATTGTTAAATGAAGTATCTCTAACTTATGTTTATACTATCATTTTTCAGACCGGGAAACGCTTGAGAAGATATTGACCGTAGTCTCTAAGTGAAATCATAACCACTGAACATGAAGCAAATCAATGTTCTATTGTGTTAGGCGCTTCTCACATTATTAGGTAAGCGTTGGGAATTAAAAGCACTTCGTGGCACAGTATGTGAATACCTGCTGTGAACGTTCTTTCAATCAATATTGAGTCAACGCTTGTACGGTCTTTGGTGCATAGGATTTGAGCTTCATCAAATTGGTTGCATGAACAGGGATTCAAATTTCCTTAAATCTGGTGGTAACTCCTCTGCTGCGTTACTAGAAATTGGTTTTCGTCCCTTGGATGTATTTCTGAACACAGCGTAGAAAATATCATGACCGACCGTGTGATCCCTATTCTTAACGTAGCTCGTAGTAAGAATACTGTTCGTGGCTTCCGCCGCATGTTGAGCCGATAAAGTTTGACCACTTCCTTACTTGGAATTTTATTTCTAATATATTTTTCTTTTTCTTTTTATTTAGATTTTAAAGTAATTTAACCATAGATAAACGAGATTTAAAGACTGTCCTGTCCAAAGTTATAAATACAGTACTTAATGCGAGAGTTAACTGTAAATTTCATTATTCGTGGATCTATTTCAATGAACTAAAAAATATTTTTTTTCCTTACTGAATTCAAAGAGATTATTCATTTTAAAATGGTAAAAACAATTTATGTATAAAAATAGATTATTTAATTAGTTGCTGCAGTTTATCATCAATTAATAAATTAAGAAACTTACATAGAATATAATTAATAAAAAAAGACTCCCGGATATAAGACCATAATTTTTATATTAATTATTTAATAGGGAAAACTGCTGGATAAAAAAAAATATACATACAGTATAAATAAAATTCAGGTGGTTTCTTATGAACATGGACGATATTTTAGATACAACTTTGCATTACATGACGTTTTAAACAGTAGACTAGTTTAATTAAGTTGCCATATATGAATTTACTAACACGTGACATTTAACCAATCACATACGTCAAATATCCTAATCAATTCCTTAATTCCTTAACAGTTAAATTCTTCGTAGTGAAAACCGGCGGATTCGTTATACTGTATTATATTAAGAACTGATTGTTAACTACTGTACTCTTGTTAATTTATTTGAAATAATCGTAAATTTAGCAATAATTTTAATATTCAAATTTTTTGAATATTATGTACAGTACATTAATTATTTATCTTTCTAATGGATCAAAAAAAGTTCTTGTATTAAAATGAAATTTTCATTTCAACATCTACTTTCAGACATTATGTAGCATTTTGTAAAGCTCTTTTAATTTTTGAGTTTGATAATTTAGTTTATAATTTCTTATGAGAAGATTCATCTAATAATTCATTTTAAAAGTTTAAATCAAATTTATTCTTGGAAAAAATTGATAGATCACTATGATGAATATAATATATTTCTTTCACTTTTTTTCCTGAGCAAGAATCTTTTAGAATTAAGATTTTAAGATAATACACCATACTATCTTAACATGAAATTTTTTAAATTAAGCCTGTTTACTCGTGACTACTTCGATCAGATGATCACAATTTACTGAGTCTTTGCAGGATAATCGGTGGAATACATATTTGACAAACAAAGTATTATTCTGAAAGAGAACATTTAAGACTCGTGTTCAATATGCTGAAACAAGAATGTGTTGTGGTATCGGGAATAATGTTACGAAAAAAAACAGAAAAATCGAAACTTAGAAACTTCCGAAAATAGTTACGCCACAATCATGAAATCCGAAACCTCCGGAACCTCCGAAACCTCCGAAATTTCAACTTCCGTAACTTCCGTAACCTCCGATAACCGAAAAAGGAATTGATTGGCTGTTTGTTAATGCGCAAAAAAATTTTTAAACATTCATTATTATGCTGTAAAAGAGTTTCAGATAGTCATCATTATATTATTATTGAAACTGTGATCGGTAAATTAGCAATGATAAACTATTGGTTTCAAGTCATAAAATAACTTGGGCCAAATTTAATCAATATTTTAGTGCAAGCCAGCATTATATAAATAGTAGCATCATGTGACTAAGCTTGCAAAATCTGTAAAGAAATTGCAATTCAAACGACATACATTTCATACTTTATTATAGAACAACTTTGATGTACAATCAAAAAAAAAATTTAAAGTCAAGTTTCCAAACAAGTTATGTAAAATATGTAAATTTTTTTTTTTTTTTTGTATGTAGATTAATTACAACGAAAATATAAAAATTTTTGGTCGTACCTTTTACAAAATTTTATGTATTTTATATGATTTTTTTTTATTTAACGTAATGTTTCGTTAACATAATGTTTGCACGTACTATTCCATTATCCGAAGATTTTTTATACCAATAAATTGCCATTTTAGTATCTATGCTAGTTCCTATACCATAATGATAACAGTAACCTAAATGAAATTGACCCAAAGCACACCCATTATTGGCAGATTTAAAATACCATTTAAATGCTTTATTATGATCTTTATCTACACCAGTTCCTGTTTCATAACAATGTCCCAAACTTTTCTGAGCCAAAGAATATCTATTATTAGCAGATTTGTAATACCATTCAAATGCTTTATTATGATCATACGTTACTCCTCTTCCATAACAGTAGCAATTACCTAAATGATATTGACCTAAAGCACATCCACTATTAGCAGATTTAGAATACCATTCAAATGCTTTATTATAATCTTGTGTTGTTACTTTTCCATGATAATAGCAATCACCTAAATTAGTTTGTCCCAAAATACATCCATTATTAGCCGATTTAAAATACCATTCGAATGCTTTATTATAATCTTTAACAGTCCCAATTCCTTTCTCATAAAAAACACCCAAACTATTTTGTCCTAAAGCATTCCCATTATTAGCAGATTTAAAATAATATTCAAATGCTTTATTATAATCTTTTGCTACCCCTCGACCATGTTCATAACAGTAACCTAAATTATATTGAGCCATTGAATCACCTTTTATAGAAGATTTTAAATATTTATTTAAGTTACGTATATTTATTTTATTTAATATAACGTCTTTATAATAAAACCATGTTAAAAGATATTTCCCAATATTAATGTTAATATTTTGTAATATGATAAATTCATTATCATTCTCTTCCGATAAATGTAAATTTTTAGATTTTACATTATTAACAGCTGATGAGTATAAATCAAATGCCATATTTTTATCGACATCACAACTGATACCATTTTGATAAAAATATCCAATAATACTTGAAAACCATAATTCATTTTCTTTATGATTTTTCATTAATTCTAAAATTGTTTCAGTATCTTTATCGATATTTCTCATCCATTCATTTAAAGTTTCTTCAAAAGTATTAAGATCATTCATATCAATAATATTTTGATAAAATTCCTTTGAAAATTCTTTTAAAAAATTTTCTTCATTAATAATATTATCATCATTGGAAATATTCGATATTTTATTGATAATTTTTTTATTATTCAATTTTAAATTTGACCAAGAATTTGACATTTATGAATAATTTTAAGATGAATTGTTTTTTTTTTTTTTTTTTTTATTTTTTTTTTTTTTTTTTAAAAAAAAAAAAAATTGGTTATAATTTTTATAATTTTTCGAAGAAATCAAATTAGAAAAACTTTATTTATATTTATGATAAATAATAATAGTAATAATAATAATAATAATAATATTTAATAAATTAAATGATTAAATTATATTGTTAATTAAAAAGTCCGAAACTGGTTTTTTTTTGATTTTAAAAAGTTTTCTGAAACTGGTTATTTTTGAAACCAGTTTCGAAACTTTATTAACAAAGGTTGTCACTAATCTAATTAAGGTAAAAAGTGAGACGCCATGTCATTTGCGCAGTTCCGCAGATGTTGATCTTCTTTCATATCTTATACATATTTATACAAACATGTGACCATCTTTAAAAAAAATTTTATTTGAAAACAAATTAAAATTACTCTTTTTAGGATTCGCATAATTAAATATAGATACTGCAAATTACTGCATATATATATTTTTACATCATTATATAGGTTGATAGAATTTTAATCGTAATTATGGACAACGATTGCCTAAAAAAGAAGTGATTACTTTGTAAAAAATAAAATATTGTGTGGTGTAATCTTACTTTTTATTAAGAGAAAAATATACAACGAACATAAACATATTGACCAAATATTTATTTACCAAGAAATGTCGGTTCATGAATTTTTGACAAACAAATAATCCTAATAGCCTAACTAATGATTCCTTCTATCGGATAGCGGGATGGGAGATATCGGTCAAAGACCGATATTCTACCCAATCGAATAACTATAAATATTGTTACACCCAAGTCCCAAGTCCCAAGTCCCAAACCAAATTCTGATTCGAAATAATCATTTATACAATACTTAACCATTGTTCTGGTTTACAATAATTTGTAAAGTTGGGACTACGATACCACAGTCAGAAAATTGGGACAATAGTTAATTTGCCATATTTAATGGCAAAAATGGATCAAAATTGTTTCACGGGGAACTGTGGATATCATCGATTCTCACGACTGTACCATGAAAATCATAATATATTCCCGCAGTGATAACTATTACTTATTTATTTTCGACTTAGAAACGTTACTAACGTTCCTTTCCATTTTTTTTCTTTAAAGACGAGCTACTGGGACTTGGACTTTGGCCAGGCGCCAAGATTATGTTGTTAGCAGATTTTGGCAATTTTGGCAGATTCACCACTAGTAAAGGTTTAACGCTGGGCAATGGAAGCTGCTTTAATATTAATTATAGTTTATCTGTTAATGGATATAGTTGAAGAAGAAAAAATTTGTATATACTAGTAATTTATTGTAAATTTGCATTCAATAAATTATTTTTAATTTTATATATACAGTAATTTATTATTAAAAAATCATATTGTTAAAGACAACTAATTAAATATTAAAAATTATTGCATTCTAATAAACTTTAAAACTTACTTTAACTAATAATTCTTCGCAAGATTTATGAAAATCAGATTTAATTTTAAGAGGCGTTGTCAATTCAATATCATACTTCCTATAAATCGTAGATATTAAACATTTTAATTCTGTCATTACCAATTTCTTTCCGAACACATTCTGATTCCACTTCCCCACATAATAAAAGAACCTTTAGCATGTTTTTTTTTCAAGTAAATATCGCTTTACTTCAACTTTGTAAAAATTTATCAGGATCGAATTTTCGGGATCAGTCAAATAATCATTCACGAATCATTAATGCGGATATAAGTATTTTGAAATTGAGTTCTTTTTGGCCAATGATATCCTCCAACTTTATCATCTTCAATATTTAAATGACCTACTATAAAAACTACAGGTGACGAAATACTTCTTTATTAACTACATCGCAATATTTTAATTCTTCAATATTTTCAAATGCCATAGGTTTAGTTAAATCGTTTCCGAGAACCGAATCCAATTATTGTCGTAATTTTTGTTTCACTTCAGGATATAATATATGATAAAACAGAGCACATTCGCCGTCTATAAGAGATGAAATTTTCGGAAAATTGAATAATTTTGAACAAATGTTTTTTTACTACAGTATCGGTTCCTCCAAATATAGCATCGAGAAAATTTCCATTGGTCTGTATCGGCACATTGATATCACGTGGCGTATAAATATATCGAAATGGTGTATTCTCAATTTAATCTATCTAACAAATAATTTCTATTTTCTACTCATTTTCACACGAACGAACGGAAAATAATAGCGAATAAATTTACCTAAAGCAACGAATTTCATAAATCTCTGATAAAGGTTTCAATTGATTGAATAAAACGTCCTGTTTCTTTAACTTTTTTATTTTCTTTTCAATTAAAGATTTGTTATTATCTTCAAGGATATAAGAAGTAACGGCATCAATTTTTATTCTAGCTGAAATTCTAAAAATCATGTCATTTGTAAATCTATGCATCCATTTACTAAGGTCTAATTCCGAGATTATTCCAATGAGATTCCATTTTTCCCCATAACTTGATCGTCCATTCAACAGCTTGATGATTAAAACTTGGAGTCATTATAACTTGAATGAAAAAAATCGACGATTAAATTTCCAGGTTTAGGTTCAACATTATTAGCAACTCCTCTTCCACCTTCTGTATGTAGGATAATTGGTTTTTGTTGAAGGTACATTCATGTTTACAATTAAATCTGTTATACTTATTATGATTAAACGTGATCCATCCATATTTATTTCGTATACATGGACAATAATCACTTATTAAAGTCAGTTCCAATCATTTGATGTCCATTACCAAGTAATGGAAGTGGGAATGGACCAGGTAAAGGATTTGGTCGAGTGAAATATTAATAATAATGTCGAGCTATAGATAACTATAAAAGTTATCAAAATAGAAAATATATCGGAACTTTGAAATTTTGGATAGCATCGTTAGAAAATAAAGTGTAATTTTTTTAAGGATGTTTGTTCGCAGAATTTTTTATGCAGATTTATCCAAGATTTAAGAAAATGGATTATGTTCGAGGAATTACAAACATAGAATCTGGGGTTTGGAGACTGAAACATTGATAAATAATCAAGAAAATCAAAATAATTTAGAATAATTATTTTTATTTGTATTTTTGGATAAAAATTTTTTGCTAAGTTCCATGTACGAAAGTTAAATTTTATAATAAAGTTTGATAATAGCAAGGTTTAAGGTACGGATTTGTAAATTGTAAAATTGACTTGTGTGGAAATTGCCTCTGTCCGCGGAAGTTTCACTTATAGAAATATTACGTATTCAGCGTAATTCATCGAGAAAATTTATTTTTAAAAATGATTTACTTCATCAAAAATTATTTTTATTTATTTATTCATTTTTTTTTTCAATCTGAAAATATATCCTAGCTTCTTTTGTAAAATAAATCTTTATGAATTATTTCACTACATTCATCACACAATATTTTATTAATATGATTGAATCAAGTAATACTGCTGTAGCAAAAATATTTAAATATTACAAAATGAAGAAGAAATATTTTTGCCTCAATTAATGGTTACGCCACGATTTCCCGACGTACGATTTCCCGACAGGACATTTGCCCGACAGGTTTGGCCAGAGTTATGCAGAGTTATGCTCTAACACGTGAACAAACGGCCGGAGTTAGTCTGTCGGGAAAATGTCTTGTCGGGAAGTTGTCCGACATTGAATTAAATATAGTTATTGCCTTTTTATGATTTGAAATATTTCATAATCTTCTATAGAAAATTTTGTATCATCATAATCTCTCATCTTTTTTTCATAATGACAATTACAAGATCATTGCCAAAAGTTGGACCATATCTTTTGTTATGTAGTAATGCCCTTGCTGTATTTTGCACATAACTAATTCCTACATCTTTAATATTATTCCTGTTTTTAAAAGAAAATGTAAAACAATATCTCATTTTAGTAAAAATAAAATCAGAAGTAGTAAACCATGTTGTAAGATTATAACCGCCAAGGATTTCTTCCGTTTCTTTTACTTTAATAAACGCAATAGTAGCGGGCATAATTTATGAAACATTTTAGGAGTAAACCCATCTCGGCTTCCTCTTAATAATATTGGAAATTTATACGGTAAATATATTTCCCTTAAGTGAGCAAACTTATTATTATCTGCCTTATCAATCCATCTTGAAATAATTAAGATAATATTTAAATTAACAATTTTTGAATCAATAATCTTATCGTTTTTAACAGTTCTAGGAAGTGAAATGTCATTAGATGGTTCACTATCAGGATTTAAATGAGAATTTAATAAATCTACATAGAGTTGTTTTTTTAGTAGTTTCTTATAAGGACGAACTTTTTGTAAGAATTCTTTAGATGATAAACTAAAAAATCTAATTAAAGGTAAACAATGTTGCAAAGTATTTTCCATTGTTTTAAAATCATCATCTGACCAAGTATTAGGTTCTGAAATAAGAGTTTGATTTTGCGAAAGACCCATTTTAATAGATGTTCCCAAATTTTGACTTCTCATATCTGTAAATCATCTCTTTTAATAAGTTGGACTAAAGATTTTTCAGGAAGTGAAGTAAATCAAGTGACTTAAATATTTTGTCTGGCGATTTGGCCATTAAATCTGTACAAAATATTTGGAGTCCTAATAAATAATTTGATTGAAAACTTGTTCGATGAATAAATTCAAAAAGTTGCTCCATCCAATCAGATTTATTTTCAATCAAATCATATGGGCCGATTTGACGCATCATACCAATAGTAACCAATTCCCATTTACTATGAAATTATCACATGCAATGCGTCAAATCCGCCCATATGTAATTTTGTAAATAATCAACTATTTCTTGAAGAAGTAATTCATCTGCTGCTACCATTACTTTAACAATATTTGAAGTATCTTGCTCGTTTAACGAAAGAATGCCGCCATAAATACACCTATATTATAAAAAATTATTGAATAAAGATGATGGTTTATTTAATTTATTATTTAAATTTAACTTACTTTAAAATAATTTGAAAGATTTCTGGCAATATATTTGATAATTTAATATGAGACAAGACATTATCGTTATTCTTTTTGTTAGGTGCCAAAGTTCGTCGTAAATATGTAGAACGGTAACACAAAATATTCCTATGTGCACGAAAGATTTTTACATTGGGATCTTCTCCAACTTCAATTGTGGTATCATAATGTACGTCATCTTCTAATAATTCAATATAGTTTTGGCTTGAGAAATTGGGTTATCATATTAATAATTTTAAGAAAAGGAGAGAGTTCGTAACACTTCAGTAACATATACAGTTAAAATATTGATGTAGATCTTTCCAAATATTAGGAGAGTCTGGTCTAATAATCAAAAATAGATTACACGTGATTATTATGGTACGATTTGAAATACGTGCGTTACATTTCGGATAATATTTATAAACTGGTAAAATAGAGCAAATTGTAATATCAAAATAAAATTGTTCTTTTCCTGGATTGGCACACGACCAACGAGCGTGCAACAGCTCAAACTATAATATCTATCCTATTATGAAGGTTAGCCATTTTACCCAGGTTATTTAGATTGTCTTGATCACGCACAATTATCTTTCTCTATAGCGATTTAATGACTTTTGTAATAGGAAGCAGGAGTAACGATAATAAAATAACATGATTTTAATGTTTTAAGATAATCTTTAGGCTTTTTATTTTTATTTTTTATTTTTTTATTTTTATTAAGCGATTCATATTGTAAATACAAGGAATAGAACAAATGAACAAATATATTGTTTTACAATATTAGCTACAGATATTTGACGAATACTAACCAACTTCTATATAAGCCTTACCAAAGTTTGAGACCTATTACAATAACAATGAAATTTTTTAATTGCCTTGTCAACTTCGCTCAAAACTGTCTAACAGGTCAAAATGGTAATCTCCTTTTATATAATCTTAGGCTTTTCTTTCGACAGAACGTACAGTAGGATGCATCTGTAATCCTATTATTTCTGGATTCAAACTTACTGGGTGCATCTTTCTTAAAATAAGTATTCTAATACTAGCATGAATCAATATATAAATACCAAATGCAATAGGAATTAACCAAAATAAGGGACTAAGCGTATAACTTGTATTAAATGCAACATTAAATGGTTCAATATACACAATACACATGCCTAATCCTGCACCCAAAAATATTCCAATAAAATTACGAGGATTTGAGAACATAAATCTACCAAATGGAAACCGGTGTCGAGCTTTACAAGCAAATAAATTGAATATTTGTTGAATCATGATAGATAAATATACAATAGATTGTGCTTCATAATAAGCTCGAAGTTGCTGATCCTTGGTAATTTCTTGATTATGAATACTTATATAAGTTTCTGCATTATCTGTAAAATAATGTTTTTGAGGTACTTCTTGTTGCATTATTCGTGTATCATATGGAGTAATACCATGATGATTCAAAACTACAAAATATGCGACCAATGCACCAATAGCTTCTATAACACCAATTTCTAAATATGACCAGGAAAGAAGATTTCCATCAACTATTAATTCTTCATCGGTACTTTCAAATAATTCAGCCCACCAACTTGTTGTAAAAGGTTTTTTAATGTTGTGCAAGAAAATTGAAAGCTTCGAAGGATGTATGGATCGACCTTCTGAATCTCTAACGGTTGGCGTACGATTAAGAGCAATACGACGTACACGTTCTATTGAATTAGCAGTAACAGGCTTTCTAGGAGGTACCTTCATAAGACCTCTCTTGCTTTCAGGTTTATCCCAAGCGAATGTAAGAGCTATAAATAATTCAAATCCTAAATCTGTTACTAAGATAAGGATTGGTGTTAACGGTAATGGAACAGGTACTACAACGAATAATAATGAAGCAACAACTTGTGGAGTTGAATGAGAAATAGTGTATTGAATAGACTTTCTAAGATTTGTAAAAATGAGACGTCCTTCTTCAATACCCTTTACTGTAGAAGCAAAATTATCATCCATTAAGATCATAGCAGCCGCTTCCTTAGAAACATCAGATCCAGACTGATTCATAGCAATACCTAAATCAGCTTTTTTCAAAGCGGGAGAATCATTTACACCATCACCAGTCACGCCAACGATATGACCTAAGGATTGTGCACGTTTGACAATTTCAAGTTTATGTGAAGGAGAAGTACGTGCAAATATAATTTCATCTTTAGAAAAGATCTTATCCCAATCATTTTCACTTAAAGAATCTATTTGTTCACCATGAATTACAATAGCATTATATTCATTTTCATGAATTGACTCAATAGGTCGACCAGTTTTTTTAGCAACAAGCGGTTTGGTGTCTGATATCATTAAATTAATTTTTCGACCAATTGACTCGGCGGTCAAAGGGTGATCACCAGTCACCATCATTACTCTAATACCAGCACGACGACAACTTCCAATAGCTTCACGAACACCATGTTTTGGAGGATCTTCTAGTGAACATAATCCAACAAAACAATAATCTCCAGTTGGATAATTTTTATCTTCTTTTTTAAATTCATAATCGTCAGGATATTTATCACTTGGTAACAATAATCTCGCAAAAGCCAAAACTCGATGTCCTTTCGAAGCCATAAACTCATACATTTCATCATAATTTTTTTTATGTTCATCAGTTAAAGGAATTGCATCGTTATCTGATAATATCGTAGAACAAAGTCTAAGAACTCGCTCTGGTGCTCCTTTAATATATAAAGTTAAATCACCCTTATCATGTTTCTTTTTATGAATTGTTAATGCCCATTTTGTTTCAGAGTTGAAAGGAATTTCAAAAACTTTTGGATATGAATTAATAAGTCCATCATAATCATCCACATTTTGATGGGCAAATCTTATTAAACCAGTTTCAGTAGCATCACCAAGAATTGCACGTTCATTAAATGGAACATCAGTACGATCAAATTTAGCACGGGAACATAAAGAAGATATATGAATAATTTCCTGAATACCGTGCACATTTGGATCAAAAGGAGTATTTTCGGATTGTACACTTCGAAATGCGGAATATATATTTAAGGAAGTCCAAATATAAGTTACACTCATTTGATTTCGAGTTAAAGTTCCAGTTTTATCTGTAGCCAAAAGGGTAATTGCTCCAAGTGTTTCGACACCCTGAAGATCCTTGACGAGAACATTTTGTGCTGCCATCCTTTTTGCTGCTATAGTTAAAAGTATAGTAACAGTAGCTGGCAATCCTTCGGGTACCCATGCAACAAGTACAGAAATGGCGAAAGCCACGTTGGCAGTAAGATTATTTGGCATAATTTTCATACCAATTCCGAAAAAAATAATACCGCATAAAATGGCAATAGTAGCTATAATTTTTACGAATTTATCAATTTCTACTGCTAAAGGTGACTTATTCTTTTCTTCTCCTGCAGTAAGACCAGCAATTTGACCCAATACAGTATTATCTCCAGTTCTGATAACGATACCATAACCTTCACCTGATACTACTAATGTACCATTAAAGCAAATATTAGTAGCTTCTAATGGGTTGCTATAAGTATTAGTTTTCAATCTTTCTTGTGGTTCTGATTCGCCAGTAAGAGAAGAATTATCTACTTTCATATCAGTTGCGGAGAATACAAATAAATCTGCGGGAATTTTATCTCCCATCTTTATAAAAACTAAATCACCAAGAACTAAGGTAGATGCTTGGATTTGTGAGAGTTTTCTTTCCCTAATAACATAACATTGTTGTGGGATCATATTTAAAAATGACTCTAAAATTGCAGCCGACTTTTGTAATTGATAAAATTCAATAAATGCGTTCAAAAAAGCCACTCCAAAGAAAATAGCACCAAGGTAAGTCTGAAAATAAAGAAAAGAGAAGATTGTTACTATTTATACAAATCCTTTTGATAATTAAAATTTTTTGAAAAATATAAATAAATATCTAACATTGGGTTGATTATTCGCTGGATCAATAGCAAATAAAATATACATCAGAATACCAGCAAGAATTAATAATATGTTGAATAAAGTCATTAAACATTCCAAATATTTTAATATGGGATGTTTCTTTTTAGGAGGTGAGAGTATATTTGGACCATTTTCTTCCAATAACTTTTTAGCTTGATTTTCATTCAACCCTTTAGATTCTGCTGGTTTATAAGTATCAATATCAACATGATATCTTTCGGCGATTTCTTCGGGTTTAAATAAATGATCATCCTATATTATTGAAAAATAAATGAAATGATTAAATGATAAGAATTAAATGAAAGAATTAAATGATGCGAATTAAAATTAAATGGTAAGAATTATATGATAAAAATTATTTATATGATAAGAATTATCACCGTTTTCAAGATAGTGTAGTAGGACATATATTCAAGTGAAGAAAGATCATGTTGGTAATCATCTGGTAATCACCTGATAACCATGTTAATCATGGTAATCCTTTTTATTCTACTACATTATTTTGAAAACGCCGATAAATGATAATAATCAAATGATAAGAATGATAAGAAATAAATGATAAGAACGAATCCAAACAAAACCCATTCAAAAAGATGAATATTACAATGTCTACACGTTTCTTGTTAGAATCGCTTCCTTTGGTTTCTTTCGTAGCAGGCGGAGTTCTTGTAGCAGATTCTACAGCAGATGAATTTGCCTCGGATTTAAAATGATCTAGTTTTTGTTCAGTGAATTGAATCTTTGAATGCGATGAAATTTCGCTAATCTCAATATTAGATTTTTCGGAAATTTCAGGATTATCTTTTTTAGAATTATCTGAAAGTTGAGAATTATCATTTGTATGAGTTGTTAAAGTTATCTTTTCGGTAGTCTGTACTACAGTAAGAGCTTCGACAACTTTAACATCAACTGGCTTCTCTAATATAATACCTTGCTTTGTAAGGATACTTGGTGATTCTTTATTATTAACAGAAGTAGGAACTTCAGTTTTCACTGTTTCAACAGTTATAGTGGTTTCGGTAATTTCTTCTGGAGTACTCGAAGTTATCACTTCCCGATGAACGGTAGATTCTGAAGTTGAGTTTCCTAATTCGCCTGACATGATATAGTTGATTCCTATAAGAAAAAAACAAAAAGCTTACTTAAAGAAAAAAAATTTTTCATATCAAGTATGTATTTCTTTTATATTAAAACGCAAGAGAAAAGGCGTTTGGACTCCTAAAAAGTAGGAAGGGAGAATAATTTATATAAAATTTGACATATGTTGACGAATTGAATCGTATCAATTATGCATACTTCAAATGATTTAATGCGATATGGGATAAAAATGTTGTATAACATTCGATCGATTGATTGCATTTGAAAATTTCAGATAAATTTCTTGATTGGTCGAAAAGATTGGCAAAAAAAAACTTAGTCCAACATATTGATCTTAGTCCGACATATTGAAAACTCTTGGCTATCAAGTTAGGTAAAAAAAAAAAAAATCGATAAAAATTATTTTTTGTACAAAAAAAAATCGTAATTTTTAATTATGTAAATTTTTATTTCCTCTCTCTTAATTATTAAGTAAAAATAAGTATATACAGTCGTCCCCCTATATAGTCGTCCCCCTATATAAGAACACCCTCTATTTAGTCATATCATTGTCAAGTCCCAATTTTTTAAATATTAAAACGCCCCCCTTTGTGGTCACAAAACGATTATAGTCACTATCACACCAATCGTTAGTCCCGATATAATAATTATCATAGGATAGAAAACAAGTCATACATTTTTCCTATTTTACCGTAGGATAGAAAACAAGTCATATATTTTTCCTATTTTATTTATTTGTACCTTGTAACGCTAATGTTTATCGTAGTATATAGTTATTTATTTTAATAAATGTACTCCGTGAAGTTCCCATCCAAAGATAAACAAAACACTATGCAGTAAATACTCTTTTTTAGTTACGATCTACTGTTACGTTTAAGGAAATATTTTGGGTGAAATTTTAAATAATCCTAATCCATTAATCATTTATCTGTTGATTATTTGATTATTGATCAGAGCGCCACCCTCCCACCTTACGAATTAGTGTCTTATTTATAATTATAATTTATATTATATTTTATTTATTTTTTATAAATTATAATGTAAATGGAACGTGAAAAAAAAATCAAAATAATAAATAATTTGGATTCAAAAAGGTAATTGATAAGCCCCAGTGACTAATTTAAACAATCCTGCAGCCACAATATAACTGATCGTTACCGTCTTAGGAAATATTGAGACTTAATGATCTCCTTAGGTTACAATAGTTCCATTGTGATCTACTCATAAATTGTGAAAAAAAATTTTTTTTTTTTCATTGATCAATGAATTTATTATGTGTCTAAAAAAAAAAATAATAATTATTTAATTAAATTAACTAATTTCAGCAACCACAATATAATTTTCATTACCTTTATAGGAAATATATATTGAGGCTTAATGACTACAATGTTTTTCATTCAGTTAATTTTTTTTTTATCCATTATTTCAATGATAATAAGGTGAGTGCTGGGAAAAGGGACCAAATAAACAATGAAATCCATTGTCTAATTGGTCCTTTTTCCCAGCACTCACCCAAATTATACATGTTGTAAATATGGAATCATGAAAAAAAATTTTTTACGCACACCTTATCACGAATCATGATTTTAAAATTTTATTGGTTGTGTAATTCAGATAATCAATTTATTTTTTATTTTTTATTTTTATTTTTACTTTAATTTATAACGTTCTTTAATTTAATTACGTAGGAATATTCTGAAGATGAAATGGATTTCTAAAGGAAAAGTGAGTGATTTTTTTCATTTTTTTTTATTCCTTTCGTTTAATAACATTCTTTTAATAATTTATTATAGGAACGCCCCTGGAGACTCTTGGAGATGAAAGGTAGGTTTTCTTTTTCATTTTTCTGTTCATTTCATTTAAGAATGTTTTCTAACATTCTTTCAATAATTTTTTTTATATTAACGCCCTCTGGAGACTCTTTGAGATGAAAGGTAAGTTTATTTTTCATTTTCTTTTGTTAATTTTATTTAAGAATGTTTCCTGACGTTCTTTCAATATTTTTTTGTATAGGAACGCCCTCTGGAGACTCTTGGAGATGAAAGGTAAGTTTATTTTTCGTTTTCCTTTGTTAATTTCATTTAAGAATTATTTCTGACGTTCTTTCAATAATTTTTTTATAGGAATGCTTCCTGGAGACAAAATTGATTTCAGGGTAGGTGTTTCTATCATTTCTTTTCAGTTAAGAACATTTTTTAACATTCTTTTGATCTTTTTTTTTTATAGGAACGCTCTCTGAAGTCAAAATAGGCTCCTGAAATGAAGGTAAGTGTTCCTTTTCGTTTATTTTGTTTAAGAACATTTTCTAACATTCTTTTGATGGCTTTTTATAGGAATGCCCCGTGAAGATGAAATGAACTCCTGGAAACAATTAATAAATTTAACAGCAATAAAAAGCAATAAATTAATAGAAATACGCCCTTTTATTTCAAAATAAAATAATGTACGTGTTTAATAAGATTATAAATAAATGATTACATTAATTAGCCAATCAGAATTAAAAACAATAAATCACGTGATATGGTGCAGTTGCGTTCAAATTTAGAAATATATTATATATGTAGTATGAGTACGTTAGTGAGAAAAAAATTTTTTACTCTTAATTTTTTACTCTTAAACAAAAATAGATACTGAATAGCTTATGAGTGCGCACGTGTTTCATTTACTTTTGTTTTTTAATTGCTACAGTTTTTATTTTTTTTTATCACATTTAATTTCTTTCATTGATTAATTCATAATAGACCGGGAGATCATTTGTTAGTGAAAATAATTTATTTTTGTTAGTTTATTTAATTCATTGTATTTGTTGTTATATAATATATGATAATTTTTAATACATCGGTTAATTTCATTCCATATAAAAAAAATCATCATAACTTCATTTAAGATTTCTAATATTTAATAATATATAAAATATATTCATGCATCGATCCTCTGATCGTGATACTATTAATTAATAATTAATACATTTATTTGCTCCCACGTTCTGACCATCCCGTCACTCCTGTGGTGGGTACTGGAAAAAATTACTGGCTAGTTAACATATGAAAATTTCCCTTATATAGTCATGTCACGTGATTAAATTGGATTCAGAAAATATATTACAGTCAAACCTCTATATACTGATATTGCTGTTTTGGAAAAAAAGCATCGGTATATCAAATTATCAGTTTATTAAAAAATTTTATATACTGATATTATTATAAGTAACATGATTAATATCGGTATAGAATATTTTAATATATATAAACATGCAACTTTATTCTACATATATAAAATTCAAAAAATTTATTAACAAATTGTATCAATTATATCAGTTATGGCCATGTATTACATTAGGGATTAGAAGTAAAATTGTATCAATTATATAATTACATTAGGAATTAGAAGCAAAATAACTATCTAATGTAGCCTGCTTTAAATTGGTGATATGTGATCTTAATACTTCATGTCTTAATCTTTGTAATGTATTTAATTCACTTTGATTAATAGAATTATTTAACAATGAATATTTAAAAAATATAACAAGATTATCCAAATTATTTAAGGCCTAAACTTTTGAAATTACTGATGGAATCTTTTCATCAGATTTTAGTTCATTTTTATTGAATTTACTAAAGATATAATTTCTTCATCAGTCAGCCCTTCATTACTTTTTAAATGATCATCAACATAAATAAATTCATCTGCGTCCATATAATTATCAAATGGAAGTTGATCAATTAGAAATTGTATTTCTTTTTGTTCTGCTTGATTATCTTCTCCTAATTGATTAACACTTTCATTCACTTCCTTTTGATTTACTAATGAAAGTATCCCTGTATGCTTCCAGCAATTATAAATTTTTTCTTATATTACTGCATTTCAAGCATTTATATAAAAAACAATAGCATCATAAATATTTAAAGAATCAGCTCCTTTATTCAATTGCTGTGAGATTTCATATATATGCTTTAACCCTATTTTTTACAAGAAGTTTTCAATACTTTGCCTAAAATTAAATGAGTGTTAAAACATTAAAAAATAATAAAAGAAAAAAAAAATGCTAACCTTAAAGGAATTAATGATTCCTGCATCGCATAGTTGCAAATGAGAAGTAGTATTTGGCGGTAAAAAATGTAGAGTTACATTTGTTAATTGAGTATTTTCATTTGTAATATGCACGGGAGCATTATCAACCAGCAATAGAATTTTGCGATTTTGCAATCGCATTTTTGCAGCCAACTTTTTGAGATAATCGTTCCAAATAGAGACCTGCATCCACGCTGTTTTATTCCAATAATAATTAACAGGTAAATCATCTTTTTTTTTACCTTTTAGTGCTCGTGGATTTTTAGAGGTATGAATAAAAAATGGCGTTAATTTCTCTATTCCAGTTGTGTTACATGTAAGAAGAATTGTAACTCTTTTTTTTGATCTCTTTTTTCCAGAGAGTAGACCTTTTGCTAGAGTTTTTGAAGGTTCAAGATCCCAATATAAACCTCAAATAACAAAAAAAAATATTAATACAAATAAATGCATATAAAATCCAAAAAATTCAGTATTCACCTGTCTCATCACAATTAAAGATATCATTTAAATCATAATCCTTAATTATTTCACGCAACTTTCATCTTTCTTCATCTAAAGCTTCAAGTGGAGCACTTGCTGCTTCGCCCCACTTAACATATTCTTTCATGTTATGACGTTTTTTAAAATTAGAAATCCAACCATTAGAAGCTTTAAAATTATTAACTTCAAAACTCCTAGCAAAAAATTCTGCTTTTTCATGTAAAATATCTGTATTAATAATAGCATCAGGAGTTATTTTCTATGTAGGTTTATATCAAAATATTTATGTGAAATTTATATGTACTGTTCTATATAATTTTAAGGACCCAACATAGGTTTTATGTGAATCTGATTTTATGTGTAAAATATATTTATATAGAATTTTATAACTTTTTTATTTAAAATTGTATGTATTTTTTATGTAATTATTATTTGATATTATAAATATGTAAACTGTAATTCCTTATTGTTATTAAATGAAATGCTACTTGAATACCTAATAATTTGAATACAATATCACCTAATAATCCCAAGTCCATGAAAATCAAGGGAGTTGTACGTATATCATATGATGAACGTTCATTATTTTATTGGGCAATATGATAATCATTAGTAAAATCTTCCCATAGTAGAAGTGCGAACAGATAGTTCATATTACCTACAAAAAATAAAGAAATAAATCATTAAAAAACATTTCTCCAATAAATAAACAAAAGCGAATTCCCACCTAATTTATACCTACCTGTTCTTCAATAAGTCTAGTTCATTGAACTTGGCATTTCCATAGAAAAAAGAATATCAATAAAAAATCAGTTTCGTGCTAGACGGGTGGACGTCGCATGTTTCTCAAAACAAAAAAATCTGCTAATATATACTTACAATTAAATTCTCAAACCCAGTATTCCTACAAAAAAATCAATACTTTTCTTAAACAAATAAATAAAAAAATTCCCATACACTCACTTCATTAATTCCAAGTTTTTACAAAAAAAAAGAAAAAACAAATGTTAATACATTTCCAAACAAACTAATAAAAAAATCCCATCCCCTATTTTTATACATACCTGTTAAGTAATTTCAAGCCTAATTTTTCAAATGTAAAGAAACAAATTTAGAAAGAATTTAACAAGATGGTGAAGGAAGTTTTGGAAATTATTGACAGATACAGGATAGATACGTTATACCAATCACCGAATACAACTTTAGCAAAAGATATTGCATAAGATCAAGTGCAAGAAGTCATAGAAGAACAATGTTACAAAAGGACAAATGGCTAAAGCAGAAAGTTCTGAAGTGACGTCAGGTACAATTGCAACAAGCTCGTTAGATCCAAATCAAATACAATTGAGTATAGGATTATGGGGTTGAGTGGAGATATCATCATAGGTGGAACAAGCACAAACCAATAGAAACGTCCTGAAAGTAAAGAAAAGAAGAAAAAGAAGATTATTTAGAGATGAAGATAGCGAGCATGAATATATTTGGAGTTTGCGTTTACTAAAATCAACATTAATAAAAAGGAAAAAGAATGAAAATGTATTGGTAAAGTGCAAAAGACAAGAAAATGAACTGAATAATTTGAAAAAAAGGTTATTAAGGAACAATAAAAGGGAAATGGAAATAATTAAAGGGTCAACAAATCGAAGCTTTTTTTGCAAATATTTTTATTTTAATAGTGGTCTTTTTTGATGAAATACTAAAATTTTTGTATTTGATAGTGTGTAATGGTAATTAAAATAGAGAAAGTTTGTATATTTGAAAAATAAGTGAAAGAATATTTTTATTAGCAGAAAAAAGTAAAAATTGCAAAGTTTTTTTTTATTTATGTTAACAATAAGAAGTGTTAATAATGATACGCGAAGTAAAAAAAAGTTTATTGGTTAAAGTTAAGAGTATAAATAGTTTATTTAATTCTTAAAAAGGAAATCACTTGATATGATACGTTCAGTTTCTATTCAAATATACTGTGTCACACTCAGGGTATATATTCTGAAAATGTCCAAAAATTTTTGTCAATCAGATTTTTTGCTAAGAAAAATTTTAATGGGTAAATGATTTTTTACGATAATACATATATATGGATAATCAGATAATTATTTTGCAATTTTGTCAAAATTAATGAATAACTTCCTTGTTATTATAAATCTATTAAATAATAGTAAAAATAAAATAAATCGAATGAAAAGATAAACCTTTATCTGAAAGTGATAAAAATAATTTATCTTTATCAGAAACTTCTTTATCAGAAATTTCTACAGAAGAAATACTAGATGAATCAGATGAAGAAAATTCTCAAAAGAGTTCTAAAAAAAAAGAAAAATTTCAAAATCTTGTATATCAAAAAGAGAAACAAAAGTGAAAATTAATAAAGAAGGATTTCAAAGAAAATGACTTAAGAATTTTTATGGTTAAGGTACAATCCTAAATAAAAAATGCACTGTGAATTATATAGATTTCATGGTATTAATTATTCCTTTTGCTAAAGACATCATTATGGTGGATTTACAAAATACTCTAAAATTTGTCCGTCATGTCAAATTAAATAAATATTTGACATATTTTAGTTATTTGGATCACTAAATTTATTAATGAACAGTCAATAATGAACCCTGAAAAATTTTTTTTGTACTCAAATCTTGCGTCTACTAATTTTTCCAATACCTACCCAATTTTTCCAGTATCAAAGGCGCGTCATCATTTGAACATTTTAGGGAAAAAGCTTAATGTTTCTATAAGTCAATTTTAATTCCCAAGGGTACAGCAGTGGTTTTGTCTAATTTCATAAATCTACCGCAATGAAGGTATGATAATGACATTTGATTATATTATAAATTTTTTAAGAATCGGAAATTTTTTCTGATAAATTTTTAAAAGAACTGATAATTTGAAACCATGTTGGAAATTTTTATGATAAAATTGAAATCTATTTTAGACCCTGATCGTTTAATAAATATGGGGATGCCATACTTTTGAAAATACCCATATAAAATTTCCACTCCCAATATCTTATATACGTAGTATGTAGATTTCTATATATAAATCAAAAAAAAAAATTAATCCTCATAGTATTAAATCCTCTAATATTACTAGTATTAGATGCCAAGGTGCAATATAGGTATATGGGGTCTTTGCAATAGAAAGGGGGGAAACTGCTAGAAAAAAAATTTTTAAGTTAATATTAAATCTGAACTTTTTATAACTAATAGAACATATTTGGCATATAAATATAAAATTAATTTTTTCTGGTAGTTTCCCCCTTTCTATTGCAAAGGCCCCATATTTCTGAACTATAGTAGTTTTGTATTATATAAATTTACTTTAAATTTTGTACTTATTTAAAAATTAAATAAAATATATAAATATTTTTAAATCTATACGAATTTATATAAAAATTTTATACAAAATATGTAGTTGAATTTTATATGTGTGTAAATAGTATATAACATATTTGTATAATATTTATTTAATTATATATTATATATAAATTCATATTTAAATAATTCTATATTTAAATAATTTTATTCAAAATAATTGTATAATATTCACTTGGCTATAAATTACACATAAATTTATATTTAATTAATTTTATATTTATATAGATTTTATATAAAATATTTATGATATTTCTACAATTATATAAAAAATAAATAAATTATTCATGTGTATTTCAGACTTAAAAAAATTTATGTAAAAAATTTATATTTAGATATATATAGAATTATAGATATTACGTAGACTCTACAAAAAATACAACTCCTGATGAGATCTGCTTCAAGCGCATTTGTAACCCATAGCGTCATAGCTTTCTTTACTTCTAAAAATTGTACAGATCTTTTTCTTTGTTTTTTACTTTCTTTAGAGTCTAAATCTAAAAGTAACCACTTATCTTTATTCTTCAAAATATCAGAAACTGTGTTCTGTTTAATGCCATATTGAATAGTAAGTTGTTCTTAGATAGGTTGTAGTTTTTTCTAATAGTCTAAGCAAAGTTGATACTTTTGTGCTTTTATTAGCATAACTCTTTTTTATGGATATGTAAGAGTTTAAACAGTTTTTCTTTTTTCTAACATTGAAATAAGGAAAAATTGCATAACTATATTTACGCAATCTAACCTTAAATAGTTAATATATCAGTATATAAACTAGATCTATATATACATTACTATATGAGAAACAAAGAAATAGTATTGAATAATATTATATTGTGAAATCATATAAAAAATCAGTATAATGAAGTTTTTTTATTAGTTGAAAAATGGGAAAATTAAAAATCATTGGTATAAGGGAATGGCCAGAAATGATGTAATTTAAATTTTAGGATTTTTGACCCCCCCTCCTTATGTCATCATCTATTTTAAGAAATTCAAAATTAAAACATAATTCTGACCAGTATAATGTTAACTGCAAGCATCTAAAAATAGAAACTATGGAATGTCATCATGGCCTTGACCCCTTTCCCCCTTAAGAAATGACGTCATTTCTGTCCATTCCCTAAGCAAATATCAGTATATATTATATCAGTATATAGAGGTCTGACTGTATGCATTTTTAAATAAATTTCCCTTTAAGCTGATAATTACCACATGTTCTGAACTTTTTTCTTTACAATTTTTTATTTAAAATGTGTTATTATTTTTCATTTTCAAACTTTTTTCATTATATAAATTCATCCTTTTACAAAAACTATCTTTTTGTCATTTTTTTAATATTTAATATAATGCCACCTATGTATATACAAAAAGTAAAGAGAATTGTTTTGCCATTAGTAATGAAATAAAAAAAGAAATATGTGAATATATAATGGCAAATAGTAATGTAAAACAAGGAAAAGTTGCATTTTTCTTTAATATAAAATGTAATGAATTAAATATTGATAGATCAACTATATCTCAAAAATATGGCAAAATCGTGAAAAGTAGATGGCAGTTCTTTTGACTTCTCAGACTGCTTGTACATTCTGACATCGTTCAGTTCAGTTTCCAGAACATGGTAAGGCTTTGCAAATTTGGACAATGCAGGCAGTAACTGCTGGACTTTCTTTAACTGATATGATTTTATAGCAAAAAGAAATGGAACTTGCACAGATGTTAAATATTAGAGAAAATCAAATAAAATTTACTAATGGTTGGGTTTACAGATTCAACAAATGGAATGAACTCCAAAGAATTAAGTTTTCAGGTAAAGCTAATAGTGCCTCCCTAGAAACTCTTCCAGAAGAATGTGTATGTCTATGTGCACTTTTGCTAAGTATGACAAAGAAGATATTTATATTGCAGATGAAACTGGGCTTTTTTCTGAATGGAACCAAACCAAACATTAAGTACTGGTGCAGTTGCAGGACGTAAAATGGTAATTTTTATTGTAATAATTTTTTTTGTTAAAATTACTGTCATTAAATTTTTTTTATTTACTATTTTTGGCAAAAAAATTATTTTCTGTAGGATAAAAGCAGAGTTTCTGTTCTATTTTGTGCTAATGCTACAGGATCTCATAAAATCTGTTCTTTGGTAATTGGAAAATCTCAAAATCATTAAATCCCTGATATTTTAAAAATCTCAATAAGTCAACTCTTCCAGTCATCTATCAAGCCAATTCCAGAGCATGGATGAGATCTGATATTTTCATTGAGTAGCTTAGGCACCTTGACTATTACTTTTGCACAATGAATAGAAAAGCTTTACTTCTTATTGATAATGCAGGCTTCCATTTAACCCAAAAAGATTTAAAAAAGATGAAGATAAAGATGATGATGAAATATCAGAATCTGATGATGAACAAGAATCTAAAAAACAAAAGAAAAAGAAAAAACCTGCTGTTGATCTTACTAATATTGAGCTTGTTTATCTTCCACCAAATACAACCGCTCATCTCCAACCTATGGATGCAGGTATTATCCGTAGTTTTAAAGCTAAATATAAACAAGAATTTTGTAGACATTTGATTCGGCACTTTGATTCTGGAATTGATCATGTTAAGTAAGTTAAAAAATTAACATTATTTTAAATTAATTATAAATTAATATTAATATTTTATTATTTTATTTAGGAAATAAGTTAAACATTAAAGAGGCAATTGATTATATTGCTGAATCATGAAATAATGTTACTCAAACAACAATTCGAAATTGTTGGATCAAAACAGATATACTTCCATCTTGTGATGATGATAATGTGGATGAAGATTTTGAATCAAATTTAGATGATGATGAACTTGAAAATCTTCTTATTGATTTGCCGGAAGAAACTAATGATGTATTGGAATATTTTCAGTTGCTTGATCGTGAAATTCCAACTGAAGAGCACCTTACTGAAGAGCAAATTATTAATATGGTGCGAAATGAAGAAAATCAAGTAGAAGAAAGTGAAGATGATGACGAAAATGAAGAAATTCCCCCAATATCAGTGAAAAAAGCAATTAATGGTTTGGAAACTTTTGTTAATTATTTTGAACAACAAGAAGATTCTGAATTTAATCTTGATGATTTGCGTACTTTTAGAAAATACTTACGAGTAATTAGAGTTAGAGAGATTAATGCAAAAAAGCAAAGTACACTTGATGATTTTTTTGATAGATAAATAGCGTTAATACAATTTTAATAATTGCGAGATGTAATAATTTTAATACTTTTATTGGTTATATATAATAGTTATGATAGCATAATATAATTTTATAGTAATAAATCGGATTAAGTTTACATAAAAAGGCTTTATTATTATCATACGTTTACAATTTATATATTTAGTTTTAAAATAATTTGAAAATAAAATAACAAAAAAAAATTTATTGTCACGCTAATACAAAATTTTATATATATGTGACTATATTGCATTATAAGCACACCTCTCTATAGTCACAGCATTGTGTGATTATACTATATATATATATATAAAAAAAAAGAATAAAATTCGATTAATCGATTGAAATTTATATAAAAAGTTTAATTTTATAGGAGAGAAAAAATTCAAAAAGAATAACTGGGTAATGAATATATGCAAAGGTTTTTAATTATTTTTTTTTTTAAAAAAATAAAAAGTTGTAAAGAATTTGAATTATTCCTCATAAGCTTGTTAAAAGACCAAAATTTCTTAATTTTTTTTTATAAATATGCGGTAATCTTTTTTTCGTTGTTGCTAAAAAAAAAAAATTACAAAAGAAAAAAAAAGAAATAATAATATAATATAAAGTTCGAGAGGTGAATAAAAAGAAACGAAATTTATAACGAATTAAAAGAGTAAACTAAAAGTAAAAATGTTCTTTTTAAAAAAGCGAAGATCGGAAGTTAAAAATTCGAAATCGAATGAAAATCCAAAAGAAACGAATGAAAGGAATATTTTTTTTAATATTAAAAAGAAATGAAAAATAAAGAGACTTTAAAATTTTCATTATAATGAGATAAGTTAGCGAATCATTTCAAGGCCAGACTTTTCCTGTCATAAATACTATACCATCATTACGACTAAATAAAATAGGTCTCCCACTATCACACCAACAATTCTTCCATGAAAAAGAAGGTGTAAGTGACGGACGACCTTGAAGACTAGCATTAACAGTGTCGCGGTTGATATTGTTATGAACTTATGATCCATTTCATACATCAATTCTTCCAGGTAACAAGCATACAAGACTGTCTTTAGATCTAAATTCCACCCTTAGGCTTGGTAAATCTCCAAACTATACCATGAGAACATGTGTAAAATTTTCTCTGTATATAGTTATGGTATTGGGAGTTGTCGAATTTTGAATTTGTGATGATATACCATTTGAAGGTGAGGATGTAGCTGTTATTATATTTGATATTATAGGAAGCGGTGTGGGGTAGATGATGACGAGATATTTTTGCAAGTTCATAAACATCTTTGGGTAACGGTGAAATATTTGACGTCCAATCATATTTTGTGGACATAAAAATGTGTGTGAAGCACAATCTGCGTAATAAAAATAAATAAATAAATAATATAAATAAATAAAATAAACAAATAAAGATCATCTTATAAAGTAATTGTAATTTAAAAGCTCCAGCATTATCATGAATGACCACTACATTTCTTGTTGTAGCAGCATACTTAGCTAGATCAGCTTTACTAGCAACACCGCTCAAATTATTTACCCTTCTCCTATTCTTAGCCAACGTAGATTTGATAATGAAGTAGTAGGTCTGATAACTACTGATGATGAAACTCTTCGCTTCCTAGTAATTCTCCCACCTTCAGTAGATACAACTGCAGACTCGGATAGCGGTGTCGAATCAAAAGAAAAGTTTGTTTGTGAACCTGCTAACGCTACAGCAACAGCTGGGGAATTCCAGAAGTGGGAGAAGGTATTGGTGAATTAACTTTATCTAATAAACTTGTATTAACTGGAGTTGAAGGTTGACTTAATATCTTTCGTGCTCGTTGCATTACAACTACATCGTCTAAACAGGCCAGGTATGTATCTGGCAGGACCTGTTGGATGAGCCTGATTTGGGGATTGGGAATCGTGAAATATGGGATATTAACATCCTTAATTTGTGTCCAAATTATTGAAGAATAGAAGCAGGAAAGAAATGAAAAATCAAATTTTCTGATAATAAAATGTTTATTAATTATTAATTTTTATAAATATTAGGGAGAAAGAATTTTCAGTTAAAAGGAGATATAATTCATTTGATGATGTAATTTTTTGCCAGTTTAAATTCAAATTGTTCTTCTCGTCCCTTTTTAACGTAATTATTTTCATTGATTATTGGTTTAAAATCTTTTTTTTTTAAATTTGTTGCTAATAATATAATTATTTTGTTCGTACCATTTGTACCAAGTCTCCTTGTATTCAATATGATCACTTTACGATTGGGCTTGTTTATTACCTCAATTAAAGAAAATAAAGTTGTCCCTTCAACAAATTAAAGTAATATAATTAAAATAATTCTTGGACATGTTAAGAACGTGGTGATCATATGAAATTTCTCAGTATCTAGTGGTGGATCAGAAATTATAAGAATTCATTCTCTATATAAAAATCAACAAAAAAAAAAAAAAAAATTTTTATTTCATGTCAAAAAAAAAAATTTCAATCAAGTACAATATATTGCGGGCCACAGTAACCCCATGCATAGTATCCTCCCCTCTTTTACCCGAAATAAAGTTCTATTTTCTATTGATTTTATAAAATTCGAGTTTACCCCTCCGAAATTTTCAAGATACCCGTGGTACTATGGCCCGCAATATATTGTCTATTTTTAGAATATCAATATCATCAATTTCTACACTTGTCTCTTTACGATTTGATATACTTCATAATCTTCTATAGAAAATCTAGTCTCGGCAACTCTTATCTTTTGTTCATAATGACATTCATTACAGTAATTCGTATCATAATCCATATCCTCATTGGAATTATATGTAATTAAATCAGAAGAACCAAAACATGGACCATATTTAACGTGATAATTTAATGCGTAATCTATATTTTTTACGCTACTAATAATTGGATCTTTAAAATTATTCTTATTTTTAAAAGAAAATATAAAACTATCTTTAGTTTTACCATAAGTAAGATCAGAAGATGATAACCATATTATAGGATTATAACCACCAAGAATTTCTTCAGTTTCTTTTACTTTAATAAATGTTACAGTAATAGATTTACCATCACATAGTGTATGAAATTTTTTGGGAGTAAAACCATCTCGGGTTCCTCTTAATAATAATTGAAATTTATAAGGTAAATATAATTCTCTTATATGAGCAAATTTATTATTATCTACTTTATCAATCCACCTCGAAATAATTGAGACAATATTTAAATTAACAATTTTCGAATCAATAATTTCATCATTCTTAACAATTCTAGGAAGTGAAATATTATTATCAGATGGTTCACTATCAGGATCTAAATGAGAATTTAATAAATCTTCATAGAGTTGTTGATTTAATAATTTCTTATAAGGACGAATTTTTTGTAAGAATTCTTTAGATGATAAATTAAAAAATCTAATCAAAGGTAAACAATGTTGTAAGGTACTTTCCATTGTTTTGAAATCATTATCTGACCAAGTATTAGAATCTAGAACGAGAGGTTTATTTTGTGCAAGACCCCATTTTAATACATATTCCCAAACTTCAATTTCTTTCATCTGTAAATCATCTCTTTTAATAAGTTGAGTTAAAGAATTTTCGGGAAATGAAGTGAAATCGAGTGATGTAAAAAATCTATCTGGACATTTAGCCATTAAATCTGTACAAAATTGTTGAAGTTCTAATAAATAATTTGATTGAAAACTTATTTGATGAATAAGCTCAAAATTTTGTTCCATCCACTCGAATTTATTTTCAATCAAATATCTTTGTAAATAATCAACTACTTCTTGAAGCAATAGATCATCAGCCGTTTTCATTATTTTAATAATGTTTGAAGTGTCCTGTTCTTCTAATGAAAGAATTCCACCATAAATATACCTGACATTATAAAGATTTTTTTTTAAATAAAGGTATTGAAATAAAAGGTTATGAATTATCGATTTATTAAATTAACTTACATTAAAATAATTTGAAATATTTCTGCCGATATATTCGGTAATTTAATATTTAATAATACATTGTCGCTATCTTTTTTATTGGAGGTCAAAATTCGTCGTAAATATGGGGAACGACAACACAATATATTCATATGCGCCCGAAAGATTTTTACATTGGGGTCTTCACCAACTTCAATTGTAATATCACTGTATATATCATCATTCAATAATTTAACATAATTTTGACTTAATTTAGAGAGAAATTGGGTTGACATATTTATAACTTTTAAAAAAAAGAAGAGTTCGTAATTATGTTATGTATATGTCAGCAATATATATATAATGATGCACTGAAGATCTTTCCAAATAAAAAATTAGAGTTTTTACTACGGCGCGATTATCGTGTTCGGCATGCCTATTGTAATCGAATGCGTCTCTCTTGAACGTGCCTGAATGCAAAGTTGAAAATTACATTGATAAATATCTTAGCTGCCACAGCTTTGAAATTTGAATATAGTATTAAACATAAAATGTAATGTACTCGGGCAACGCCTCTAAATTTGGATCGGACAATAAACAAACACAATAAGAATTATAATCTACTTATAAGAAAATTTGTAATTTTCGTTAAAACAACCTATTCTCTATACGGAGTATTTATAAAGAATTGGATTTTATAAATTAAATGAATTATTACATTAAAATGAATTTATAAAAATAATTAAAATGCGACTGTTAAGAGATGTAAACAATATTTCAGTTTAGGCCATACAGATTTAAATGGATAAAATAATCAAATAATCACGTTGAATGATTACAAAGTAAATTATTCAGTAATCTTGGTTCATTAAAATGAATGATTTATATAACAATAATATGAGTGCGAGTCTAAGGCCGAGCAAATAAATTTTTTGTTTCTCATTTTTCAAATCACATGATTTGACCCGGGAGGTCGGATTTTTTTTTATAATGATATTTTTTTATAATTTTATATCATATTTAGATTTTTTGGCCATTTTTTTGATCATGAATAAAACATCCAACCCGATCAAATGGCCAAAGACCAACACTGATTTATTAAACACATGCGCCAATTCGGAGTTATCAGTTATATAATTTTTACAAAATTTCACTTTTCTTCCTTTTTACTTTTTAGTTCTATCATTTGTTTATTATTATTCTTAAAGTATCATGTTTTTAGTCGGACCAATTGGATTTAATTCAATTCTCACATTATACATAATGTTAAAAGAAAAAGTATACAAATGAAAAATTTAGCAAGTGGCTTATGAATAATACA
>JADRCO010000142.1:0-48639 GCA_021464525.1 Rhizophagus sp. LPA8_4_AMF | reverse complement strand
AAATCTTCACCGATATTTTTCGAATCATTTAATACTTTTAAAGCAATTTTTGTTTGTCCATTCCTTTCCCAATTATTAGTTAATGGATTCCATCTTTTTATTCGGCCATCTATCCATTCAGCTGAATATACTTTAGAAAAACCTCCTTTAGCTATATATTTAATACTTTTAAACTTATTAAACGGGATCCATTCTAATAAATCATTATAATTATTAAATGAGAGTTGAATATCATGTATTAATTTATCAATAACTTCATTTCCGCTAGTCCATTTATCAAAATCTTTTTTAAAATGCTCAATAATACAAGTTGAACATCCAACAGAATTCTTATTTACTTGATGACATTCTTTACAACTTCCAAGTCTCATACGAACTTTTTCATTAGGATCAGTTTTCTTATTATAACAATAATTACATTTATAATCTCGTTTATTAACTTCTTGATTGCATTTTTCACATAATACATAATAATCTTTATATTTTTCTCGTCGTTCATCTTTATTCAAATCATAATCTGACGTCCTAAAAATCTTAACTTTTGATGATCCATATTTCATACAATATCTTTTAATTACATTATAATAATAATTTAAAAAATAATAATCCTGATTATTAATTTTTTGTTTACAATTTTCATATAAAATGTAATCATAATTTTTATATTTCTTTTGTCTTTCATCCAAATTTAAATTATAGTCTAACCAATTATCTTGGATACTGGTCACATGATCATCTATGAAAGAAATGAGGGAAGTTGTGAAAGAGATAAAGGAAAAGAGGGAAGTGAAAGAAAAAACAATGAAAAAGAAGCGAGAGAAAATATTTAAAATCGAACTATTAAAATAAATGCCTTCGAATGCGAACATTATTATGTTTTAGTAAAATTAAATAAAATTATTTTGTTTTTAATAAAAAAGGGTAAAAAAAGGGTTTCGGATTTAAATGGATTTGTTTTTATTGAATTTACTGCCGAAAAGAAATGATAATGTCGAAGAAAAAAAAAACAAAGAATAAGGAAAAGAAAATAATTTACCTTTATATGAATTCGACTGTTCATTATTATAATACAATTTTTTTTCTATTAGGAGACATTTTTCAATAGTAAACTTAAAATAGGAAAGTTTGAATGTGATTGTTTTTAACATTTGTTCGGAAAATGTGATCGAACACGGCTTTAGACGACCCCCATTTTGTAATATGGCGATAATGATGATCATTTTAAAATTCAATATTTTTTTATATATAAATAATTATCTTTTTTTTACGGAATTCAAAATTTTCGGAGTAAGTCGAGAACGAATAATATGACAATTCAAATATTTTTTAAAATAAATAAGTAAATAAATAAAGCTTTTTGAAGTATAATTAAAAATTTCAGAAATTTCATCTCTCATATGATTCAAAAATGTAAATTGATTGAGAATTAAATAAAATCTAGATTCTAAAACTTGTTTTTTGAACAAAGCGAATAGGAAGGAGATCACCAATGATCAGGCTGATCACGATATGCAATAAGAGTAAAATAACAAAGAAATAAAATCAATCTTGAATTATAATAATATATAATGACGAATCATCATTTCCGAATTTTTTGTTCTAAAAAAAAAAAAATATACATATATAATTAATATTTAATATAGTTCTTCCAAGTTCTACTAAGTAAGATTTGTAAAATGGTCGAGTTTACAAGTTGCAACTTTGTTCAAGCTTCAAAAATTTGAGAATATTTTATCGTAGTTTAGGAAGAAGTAATCAAAGATTCGTTTTTATGTAGATGATAAATTTGGTTTTCTTCCCTAGTGAAAGAAATTTTTTCTATTTCGTAGATGATTAGCTTTTGTTCGTAAAATATATTATTGTATGACATAAATTTTATGGAAATTTGTTAAACGATCGTTTTTAATCAAACTTTCCAAATTTCCATCAAAAGAATCTATTTCAAATTCTTATTAGGATTGAGAATTGATAAATTAATTTTTTTTTGATTCGTGAAAATTTCATTGAATACTATTTCACTTTTTCTTTTTTCTTTTCATTTTATAATTTTAACAAAAAAGAAAATTTAAATGACAATATCAACATTTGGTGGAACTCTAAATTCAATAAAAAATTACTAAAAAATTATATGATAATGGACACTGGATCACGAATGATTTTTTTTTCCCTAGCGATCATTATATTATTTCCTTTTTTTTATTTTAGAATGAATTTATGCAACATAGGTACGATATAATAATTATAAATAAAGAACCACATGAAGCCTATTAATTATTACCAAAAAGGTTAATATCAATAATAAAATTATTCTATATTATTAATTTCTTCATATTTCGAATTTCGAATTTCGAATTTCGAATAATGTTTAAATAAATAAAACTTTAAGTATCGGAGTATCGGCTTAACCTGTTTCAATAGCTCCTTTACGAGAATTGAAATTTGAACTAACAGTAAGCCATGGATGAGCTAAAGCTTGATTAGCATTAAGACGACTATCAGGATCGATGACTAATAATTTGTCTATAAAATCCTTGGCTATAAAAAAAAATGTATATATTTTTTTTAGTAATTTATTTAAAAAGATTCATTTAATATATGATTTAATTAAATTTACCAGTATCACTAACTCTTTTCCAAGATTTTTCATTAAAATTATAATTTGCTTGAAGAATATCTTGAATCTCTTCATATGTACCTTCTTCCCCATCAAATGGTTCAAAACCACATAATATAATGTATGTGATTACACCAATAGACCATAAATCTATAGGTTTACTATATCCAGAATTTCCGAAAATTTCGGGCGCCTGAAAAAACCATATTAATCTTTTATTTTAATATATAAATCACAAATTAATTTAACTTTAAAAAAAATTATTACCGTTAATTACGTTTAATTATTACCATATAACCAGGTGTACCACATATTGTGTTAAGAACATCCGAATTAATAATTCGAGATAAATGAAATCCACAAATAAGAATATCAGATTCATCTTCTTGAGTTCTAAAAATAATATTTTCTGGCTATAAAAATAATAGTTTTTATGTCATCATCATAATCATCATCGTTTGAAACTGTGTATAATTAATTTACGAGAAGAAAAAAAAAAAAAAAAAAAAAAAAGATTTTTTGATTATTATTTTTTGTTACCTTAAGATCTAAAATAAAAATAAATTGTACTAATTTAAAAATGGAAATAAAAAAAAAATATCGTTAAAAATTAAAATATAAAAATCACTCACTTCTATGAACAATTTCTTTATCATGCAAATATTTAACAGCTTCAATTATATTTCTAACAATATTAATTGCATCCTGTTCAAAGTAACAACCTTTTTGACAAATACGACTATTGAGATCCCCACCAAGAGCCCTATCTGTGACTATATAAACTAAAAAAAATAATTTGAATCATTACTAAGCAAATTTCCTTATTATGGTACGATTAAATATCAACTTACAATTATTTATAGACTCAAAGTAATCAACCAATGTTAGAATGTATCTATGACCTTGTGAAATTTTCTTTAAAATATTTAATTCGTTCACGATCATATCCCATCTACCTTCCATAATCTTTTTGTTAATTATTTTGACTGCAAAATATTGTTTTGTTTTAATCTAAAAATAATTTTTTTTCGATGATTTAGATATAAATATTCTAACAAAATAATTCACATACACAAATTATTCTTCAATATATTTAATTATTAAAGTATATACATACATATTGAGCTTCTATAAAATGCAAATAAAAAAAAAAAAATTTATTAAATACAGATATTTAATATTGAAACATGGTAACATGGTAAGACAAAAATGACACACTAAGAAGGAAATTGAATATTGACCTTTTACCACAGTATAAGTGCCTGCTCCCAGTATTTTACCAGTTTTATACTAAAATTCATCGAAAATTCATAACTTCACACAAAAATATAAATAAATTTATCGTAAAATTTAAAATAACATATACCTTACAAGCCACTACCATTTGTAAGCTACAAGAAGCCGACTTGACGGAAAAAAAAATTGAAAATTCAAAAAAAAAAGAATAATCAATCGGTTCTTCTTTTATTCTGCATTAAATATTCGGAAAAAGTGATATTAGGACAACAAGTTACCTTTTATGGTATGTGAATCTATGTATGGTTACGTTACATCTATCTCACAAGTCATACAGTAAAAGTGATCGACTCCGGATTTGTTAAATTAAATGGAATATTTCTTCCCTCTTAGAGTACCAAGTAACGCCGTAAATGTATCAATCTTGATAGGTCAGGGGGTTGTTCTTTTAATATAAATAAATATATGTATGTCAATTAAGAAGCATACTGCAACTCTATCAAGATCGATACTTTTGCAGTAACGCCCGCTCGAAAAAAAAGGAATATTTTTTTCATGGAAGTGTGTATATACTTATGATCTGTTTGAATTTGATGTATGCCGTATATCTTGCTTCAAGAAGAAAGCGATATCCTTTTTTATCCCATAATTAGTTATTGAGTAATATGTATTAAGTAATATGCTCAACCCTATAATAATTATAAACTCATCAAAAAAATTAATCTTTTAAAAATACCGAATTTTTTATTTGGTTTATTCCATGTAAAATCCAAAAAAAAAAAAAAAAAATAATCTAATAATAGAAATGTTAAAGTTTACCCAATAAAACTTTTCAGTATTTTTTCCATAACATACATTTACTAAACAAATCATCAAAATTTCCTTAAAAAGCTTGCTATTCGAGTTATATAATGGTATCATAAATAGAAAACATTGTTACATTTGTTTTTGGATAATATTTGTTTTTTTTTTAGTTTTTTTCTTTTTCTTTAACTATAAAATAAATACAAAAACTTTTAATACCATAGCGCTAATATTATATATAAAAGGTTATTTACATACGAGGAAATCATAAATTAAATACATGTAAATAAACGCCTAAAAGACATAAAAGGGGTATTATTAAAAAAATATGGTCCAAATAATTTATCCGATTTCATTCATCTTAAATAAAACACGTGGTCGTACAGATGTAATTTCTTGGAAAATGAAACGAAAATAATTAGGTAAAACAAAAATCTTGCTCTATCTAATTAATAACATAAAAAAAGATGTAATGAAATTTTGTTTACCTCATTAAGTCGGTATGGGAAGAATCAAATGAAACCACAGATTGTTAAATTTGTATCACTATTTGCAGAATGTTTTTGTAAGAAAAGTCTTATACTGATTAGTAAACTCCAATGGTAGAATAAATATGTTTCAAGTATAAATGACTTAATCGACATTCATATGCCCTTGTCAAAACCAGTTTTCGGATATGACTTGAAATGGCATAGTAATTATTGATTGTCATACGTAGATACAAATAAAGTTATGGTTTGTAGAATTGAGAACTAAGAAGAAAATATTGTAATCGCGAATATATTAAGATGATCTATTTGTCACACAAATACAAAATATCTGTACTTGGTAAACTAGGGTGTGATGATTTGATGATTAATGCGGTGAAGTTTTGTGCAAGCATTCATCGGTGAAATTTTGTGCACGCATTCATGGCCCGAAATTTTTAGATTACAATTAACGCACCGATGACACATCGTTAATTTAACTTATGATAAAGGTGGCCTAATGTCAAGGACCGGTCGGTTATGGAACGGCATGGTGCTATTTTGGAATTTTGAATTTGACATTTGGATTTGGATTATTCGTGAAATGACAACTAGTAAATAGTCTACTTTGTCAAATAATTCCGATAGTAAATTTTGGGAGGTTCAGTCGAGAACTAAGGATATTTTATATTTATGAAATAATCAAGTGTCAAAAAGTAGATTACAATGATAGCGGTTGAAATTTATTCCTGATTATGGACCAGTATTATTTGATTTAAAATATATTGGTAATAAACAGATCATTTTCACATATAGATTTATAACTATTTCGATTTAATATCATTGGTTAAATAAGCCAACTAGATTCAATAAATGAAGATCAATCCCACATGCTTTTAATCTATCATGCCGAATTTGGATTTTGATCATTTATCACTTGATGGCTAGTTACGCAGAAATGTTATCCTCGTGAAAATATAACTCATGACGTGCAAAACTTTATGACGAGCTACCAAGATCGACTTTATTTATTAAACCTATTGGCTAACATCGGACGATTACCGTCGAACGATCTTTTCTCAAAAGCATAACCTCTCTCTCAATAATATTCATGCATATTTAGCATATAAAATTCTTCGCCAAGGAATTAGAAAAGGAGTAGATTCTTTACATCTAATAGTGTAAAAGATTTAAATTCTTATCCGAAATTGAGGTTGTGCCTTACCAAATTTATTCAAAGAATGACGATGACGCCCGAATAACCTAAGAACAGAAAAGCATATGATTTTTGATACCATTCATAGCGCTGGCAAGAAGACATTTCATTGGTGCCGTATGTTTCTCCGATTGATCCTTTTACTGGATGGCGTGAGCTCTTGAAATTCTTTCAATGCTTCTCTGTTCATCTCCAAGTAACGATAAATAAATTAAACATTTGATATGTTCCTTGTCGTATTTAACACCTATTAAAGCTTCGGCTAGAAAATAGGAAAGGCGTTAGGTTAAATACGATATTTATCAGAAAAATAAATTCGGAGGACAAATATAATAAGCTTACCCCTTCAGAGATTCCTGTTATGTGGTCATAGGCTAGTCATATTTTAGAAAGAGGAAATTCTTTTAAAATCTTTAAATAAATGGGGATTGAATTTTAATATAATTAGATTTCATCTATCTTAAATGATACAAACCGTAATCGATAGAATAACTGCTAGTACTGTATATATTAATGCGCATCTTACCATATTACATACGCAGTCATCATTAATTTTTACATAAATTAGCGGTTAAAACAACTTAATAGATGAATTTATGTTTGTTTTAATAAGAAGGATATAAATTATTATATAATAAATACAGGTATTTTTTGTCAAGTCAAAAAAAAAAAAAAATAATAATAATGAATTTTTTTGTTTATATAGAAAATTCAGGAATTTCATGGAAAAATACGAAAATTACGTACATATATATATATATACACACACAGCTTATTAACCGAATATGCATATTAAAAGGGTGTATAATTTTAAAGTGTAAATTAAAGATGAAACTATCTATTAGTAGAAATCATGATATTTTAGATATTAGCCCATCAGTTAAAGATAAGTTTGGGCGAGAAAACTTTAATTTAAAGAGAGGAAATTATTTGTTACATCATTAAATACATTAATAATTAATTAATCGAATTATAGAATTATAATAAGAAGGATATCTGATATACCTAATTTGATATACTAAATAAGCAGATAAGAAAATCCAAAATCTTTTTTTAAATAATTCTTTACCCACGTACTGTTACGTATTGTAGTACGTTATTTTGTTATACAAAATTTATTTAAAATGCTTGATTTTAAAAATCATAAATTTATGAAATATAATGGTAAATACGGTAAGTACGGTAAATACTAAAGATGGTGACGAAAGATAAAAAATTGTTATCAATTATTGGAAAATTATTAAAAATTCCAAATTGAATCGTCGTACAATACTAAATTGGTTATAAAAAAATTAAGTGCATTTTTACAATACTAATTACTAAATCTGTTATTAAGAAATATATATATATCAGATATAAATAACTGATAAAAATGTAATATTTGTAATCTTTATTTATTTGTTTGTTTGTTTATATTTATAATAAAAAAAAGTATGGTTTTTATTTTAATTACTCTTTTAAATTTTTTGAATCACGTTACATTTGATTAAAATCGATCATGAGGAACTTTATCCGATTTTATTTTCTCAAATAAAAATGTTTTTATGTATACAAGTTTCACTTATATATATTTCATATTCTTTTTAAAAAGATCTTGTCAGACAAAATTTATTGACTCTCGCGTGGAATTTTTTTATAATTGCAGTAAAAAATTAGGGCTTTCGCGTAATCAACTGCGCCAGATCGTGAGACAAATAAAATAATCAGCTGAATGCAATATATTAATCGATGATCATTTGTATAATAAATAAAATATAAGAAAGTAATCAAGAATGGGAATGATTGAAAGTTATCAAAGATTTTAATTTCCTTTTTCAAACTTATTGTGAAAAAGAAGGAGGAAAATCCTATTGCATGGAATGAGAACTTTCAATTATTCTAAAAAAGATTTTAAAGTTTTAAAAATTACTTTATAATATACATCATTTGGTATAACCGGAAGATCGGCTTAATCAACTTGTTTGGAATTTGAAAATATTTTTTTAAAAAAACACGTTTTTCACCTGTAATCGTAACACCACATATAAGTGGTTCGTTTCAACTAAAAGGATAAAAGAAAAAGGGAGTGCGTTTCGAAAAAAAAATAATATTACATCAGCCACAACATTACATTACACACGTAAAACTTCTCCTGACAAATTTTTTCTGGTTGGTTGGACGATACCGAGGAAAGAAAATAATGATAATTTGATTAACGATTGTACTTGAAATTCCAAATAAAGTTCCGTAAGTGGCGCAGCATTTTAAGAATTTTCTGAATTTGGTGATGGTATTCCGTCATTAATAATATGAAACACCGAGTTGAACAAAAATGGTAAAATATTCATAATAATTGACAATGGTGTTGTATTATAATATAAGGAAGTGTGTGAAAGAAAAATTTAACAATGGATTTAACAATGCGAGAAAAAAAAAATTTTTTTTTTTCACCTAAAAAAATTCATTAATTTTTTCGTTATTTCGGTAAAAAAAAAAAAAATTTATTTATTTATTTATTTATTTATTTTATTTCGCCACTAAAATTATTTTACCCGATTGTAATGTGTAATGCAAAAAAAAAACGATAGTAATAATATTTAGTTTAGTGTTTGTAGTATGTGGGACTGTGGTATTTTTTTTTTTTTAGTCATCAACAAAAAAAAGCTACAGAAAAGCAATAAACTTAAAAAATTAATTGATACCCACCCATTGTTCATCATTTATGCTCTTTTGTTTTTTTGTGATAAAAAAATTTGTATAAATAGGAATGGTCGCTGTACAGGATTTTTTTTTTTTTTTTCAAACATAAAAAAAAAAAAAAAAAAAATTTTTTTTTTTTTTTTTAAAAAAAAAAAAAAAAAAAAAAAAAAATTTCTTTTTTTATTCCTATTAAATTATTTATATTGACTACTTTAATTATTTTTTATATATAACGCCCTACTTAAATTTTTTTTTTTTTTTTTCAAAAAAATTATTAAAATCTTTTACAAACTTTTTATATAAAAAATTTCTTTTAATTTTCTTCTAATTTTCTTCTTTTAAATAAAAATAAACTTTTTTTAAAAAAACTTTTTATAATATAACTTGGATAAATAATGTCAGACCATTTCGGTAGTTCATCTAAATTACCACTCATAGCAGTAACAGTTCATCCAAGTAAATATAATGGAACTCAAGACCCGGAATCATGGTTACAAGATTTAAGATTTTTTTGTCGTTTACATGGTATAGAAGAAGAGAGTGAAATAGTTTCATTCGCAATATTAAAAGTGGATCCAATGATTTCTATACCGAAAAAAACTTGTACATTTACAGGATTTTTAAATGCATTGAAATCTCATATCACATTTCATGTAATGAATGCTTCGGCTTTACATAATTTACGTTGTATACAATATAATCCAAAAGAAGATATGACGGATTTTATTTCGAAATTTTTATCTTTATGTCGTACTGCAAACATTACAAGTTTAGAAGAACAAAAAACTTATCTATTAAATAGTTTATTAGATGATAATATTAGGAATATTTTAGCAAGTAAATTTAGAAATGTTGATGACTTTGATTGGGTTATAAGATTATTTCAAGGGATAATGTATGAATATCCGATGCATCAAATTAGATATGGTTCAAAAATTACAATTAAACATTGTTCTACTGGTAATTTTTTATCTCATGGTGAACATAATCCAATTGAACTTGGTTCTCAATTATCAAAGGTTAGTAAATTATGATTATTGAACTATCCCAGATTATCGAAAACTAAAATTTTCTTTTCTATTTAGATATCCTGTGATGGTATGTCAAGACCAGCCGCTAATGAAATTTGGATCGTAACATCACCTTACGGTGAAAATAAAGTTCCTGGTGATCCTATTCATTATAATTCTATCATTAGTTTAAAACATGAAACAACAGGAGGAAGTTTACATGCAACTGAACATAATGGTAAAGATTATTCTATATTAATGAATTTTTTTAAAGGAATGATCTAATAATTGATTTACTTTTTGCAGTATGGTCATTTATGGGCAGAAGTGAAAATAGTAATTGGCTCGTCAGACGTCACACCACAGAGCCTGGTTACCACAATGATCCAAATGGCGTATGGGCGATTGGTGATATTATCATTTTGGAGAACGTTTCAAATAAGTTACCACTTTATAGTAGTGATAATCATAATGTATCATTAGATGGTGATGGTTATGAAGAAAATAATAAGTGGTACGCCGAAATTGCTGGACAATAATTTTTGATCTTGATCTTTTTCTTCTTTCTTTCTTTCCTTTTTTGTTTTATTTGGATCATTAAAACCCTACCCTTCTTGTAAAAAAATGTATATTAGATATTTAGATTATTATTGTATTATGATATTATTTATACTTAGCATTTTTAGTTTATCCTCCTTTTTTCTTTTTTTTTTTTTTTTTACTATAAATCAATAATGAAAAGATAATATAATAAATTAAAGATTTTTTTTAGATAGTAAACATGAGTTTCGCGCATAATGTGGGTTATTTTTTTTTATTTCACGTGAAATTTTCGTTTAACCTTGAATCAGTACATAATATATACATACAGAATAGTATTTTGTATTCCCGCCAACTTAATCGCTCATACCGCTCATACGCAGTATACAGTACATACTAATGACACAGCCAAATCACTAAAAGATTACTAAGGTGGGGTCAAGGTCAATCCAATAACGTAAGATTTAAAGTAAAAATTGTTTTTGGAAAATCAATGACTGCACGTTAACATTTTGGCGTATTACTTTATAACTTTTTATATGACATCAGATGATTTTATCATGGACAACTACGTAATCATATACAAATTTTGAATGAATGCACCTTACTTTTTATGGATTAAAATGCATAAATGAAAAGTTTTTTTTTTATATTTTTTATATTATTTCCTAGTTCTTAGTTAGGAAGTTCCCAACTACCGAAATAATAGAAACAATAGGATTTTAAAATGTGTGCGTATAAATTTGTTCACATGTTTCAAAATTTTGGTAACGTGTACATTTTGTGATCTAATATTAACCAAATTTTTCTATATTGATGTAGAATCCTTTATTCAATGGCAAAAATTTTTTGATTTTTCTTGTATGATGAAATATTTGAAACTTTTTTCGAGTGATTTTTATGACGTTGCTTATGTCATGAAACTGTTTATACTCTGCAAAAGGAATAATATTAAATTTTGAATATATTGACAGTTAAAATGTTTCATCGTAATATAACTCGTTTTATACCGTAAATGTATTAATGTTTAAAAATATATAATTAACGATATTTAGAAACATTTAAGATAAATTATTATATTTTTAAAGTTGAAACTAATTTTAATTTTAATTTTTTTATAATTTTAATTTCCAGGTTAATTTTATTTGTTTATTTATTATTTGTTTATTGTTTTTCTTTTTAAATATAAAATTGACAGGATCTTTATAATCAAATTTTATTTTTTTTTCAAAGAAAGAAAAACGAACAATGTCTCATGTTTCATACAAAAACACGTGTTTATAATATATATAGTATAAAGTTTAGGCTACGTAATGATCACCGAAGGATAGAATTATTTACTTAGTCAAAGATTAGAATTAATTTGGATTGTCTTATTATTAATCAAATAACAAAGAAAATTTTTTTTTTTAGTTTTTTTTTCGTAAATAAAAAAGTAAATATTACATTCTAACATACAGTATACACATACAATATACACATACAGTATACAATATTCCCCAATTTTTTTTTAAAAAAGTTCCTACTCACCTCAATCAAAAATTTTCATATTGTTCATTCCATTCATTCATTCAACTTTCTTTTATTTCCTTCTTTCATTCATTCATTTTATTCATTCATTCATTCCTTCATTCTTTCTTCTTTTGATGAATATTTTTTAATATTTGTGATTATTGAAAAGTTAATATGTATAACGCGCATAAAATATTATTTTACGTATAATAAACTCCAAATAGGATATTTTCTCCCATCAATCATAGCAATGCATATTTGTTTGTGGCGTAGTTAGTTAGATCGCCCAAAAACTTTCATTTAAAAAAAAGCTTATTGTTGCTCCTCACTTCCAAATTTCAAAAATATTATTATTTACTAATAATATAGTATATTTAGTATATTGTTGTTTTTTGATGCTTTAATGCTTTTAATGCTTTGATGTCCTCTCATATTTACATTCTTGGACAAAGCATCTTTTTTTTAACAGCATCTTTTGCATGAAAATCTTAAAATCTTAAAATCTTAAAACCGGTTTCAATCCTAATTTACCCTGGTTTCAATTTTTATAATTGATTTTATTGTTCTGTAAGATCATTATTTGAACAATGACTTGGTAGTTGGATATATATATATATTTATTGATATTTTGACAACAAAAAAAAATATTATACTTATATTTTTTTACTGTATACGTACAAACTTTTTTTTTTCGGAAATTATTTATTCATGTTAGAAAGAAGTAAATGATTAAACAACTACGTAAATATGCATAATGATTATAATGAAATCATTCGATAGTTGGTTGAATATCTTGTGGGTAAAAAAAAAAAAAAAATATCTGTGCAACAAGTATAATGACTTATTTTTTGACGGGCTGTAGAATGAATTTTTATAATAATCGTTAATGCAAGTATAAGCCAGTAAATGGGCAAACGCATTTGAAAAAGATATTATATGCTGCAATTGATGCATTTTTATTATATCAAATATGGTCGTGGCGTTTAAGATGAATGAATGGGTGACGCAGATCATTGTATGATCGGCTTAAATTCTTTAATATTTAGCCCGTATTATAAAATTATTTTTAAACAATGAATACAATTTAAAATGAATGATCGTTATTAAATTTGAAAGTTGATCACAATGTTTATTTGATCTATATATACATAGGGCGTAACTTTACTCCTGATTAGTGGCATTACAGCAGGTATATTACGCCATTCCTCGATCTAAATGAATTACGCCGTCAAAAATTCCATAATATCGCAATGCCGTAATTTCTGTAATGCCATAATTCTATAATTGTGTAATGTCATAAGCCGCAAATTTCTTTTAAGCCGCAATTCTGTTATTCCGTAATTCTATAATGCTTTATTGCCGTAATTCCGTAATTTTGTATTTTTGTAAACAAAATTGTGACAAAATTCTGCCGAGTTACCATAGTTACTTACCATTCATTATTAATTATTCTTTTTTTTCAATTGGTTTATTCACAAGACAATTTTTATTTTCAGAAATTAGGATGTTCCGATATTTTTATTAATTATTCATTTCTACATTTATTTTAATAATAAATTTTTCTCATCATTTTATTCTAATCACATTTCATTGTGAAATGTGAAAGTGACTCACTTTTTTTAAATCGTTGTGCAAGTAATAGAAGCCATTAATATCTTGAAATGACTATTGAAGAAACAATTTGAATAGAACCTTGTTAAAAATGGCATTTCTTGAAATAGTTCCATATTGTAAAGCAATAGTATATTTTTCTTAATTCACCTACGATTTGAGTGTAGGTTGTTCCACCATGATTCTGTCATGCAATGTAGAATTATATTTTATCTTTACTATATATAAATTTGTTTACAATTTTTGGACAGTAAATGTTTAATTTTATAAAGAATTTTATTTATTGAAATAATTAATAAAAATTATATATTACATGATTATACATTATGAAAAAATTGTTTAAACTATTTCAATTTTTTTCTTAAATACTAAATGAGCGAACTTTATAATTTTGTAATCAATTTTTTTTTATTAGAGATTGACGGATGGTATGATTTTGAAGTTTAAAGAAGTGTAATTTTTGTAATTTTGGAAATTCAGATCAGTTTCACGATTCAATCTTGATGATAACAGTCGCGACATTACAACATTACGACATTACGACATTACGACATTACAACATTGCAACATTACGACATTACGGCATTTCGACATTACAACATTACAACATTACGACATTACGGCATTTCGACATTACAACATTACAACATTGCGGCATTTCGACATTACGGCATTACGACATTACAACATTGCGCATTACGACATTGCGACATTACAACATTACAACATTACGGCATTTCGACATTACGGCATTACGGCATTTCGACATTACAACATTACGGCATTACGACATTGCGGCATTTCGACATTACGGCATTACGACATTGCGACATTGCGACATTACGACATTACGACATTACAACATTGCGGCATCACGACATTACGGCATTACGACTTTACGATTTACGACATTACGACATTACGACATTACGACATTACGACATTACGACATTACGACATTTCGACATTACAACATTACGGCATTACGACATTGCGGCATTTCGACATTATGGCATTACGGCATTACGACATTACGCGACATTACAACATTACGACATTGCGGCATTACGACATTACGACATTACAACATTACATGCGGCATTACAAATTACAATATTGCGGCATTGCAAGTTGCAACATTACAGCGTTACGGCATTAAATTTAATTGAATTATCACAGTTATTTAGTCGTCAATTTTTTTTTTCATTCTCTTTTTCTTCCTTTTAGCATGTCTTTTCATGAAATTTTAATTTTCATTTAAAAACAATATGTAAACTAATTTGTTATTGGTTACCTGAAATTCAATAAGAATGTTCCGAGAATTCCATAAGTTGTATCATATTACATTCATTATCATTGCTATTAGATTCGATCTTCCCAATCCTTATGCGTGCCCCGTCAAAATTCTGACATCGATTAATTTTCCTCATCGGTATCATCATCATCATCTTTAAATTAAATTTTTTCTTATAAATAAAAAAGTCTTTACCGTGTAAAATTTTAAAAAATCACAATACCATCTTCATATTCAACATCATCGGGAATTGAATATTCTAACAATTCTGAAAATTCTTGAGTTACATTTTCAGGTTCAGGTAAATTGTTAAAATTAAGTAGACGACTTGTATAATAAGCTTGAGGATGTGAATTTTGTTTTTCAGATTGAGGGTTTGAATTTTTAAATAATTTTTGTGCATATCTAATATTTTTAATAAGTAATTTTTCTTCATCATTTGGAATTATTTTTGGATTTTTACTTAAAAGTTCCTTCCATTGATGAAAAATTTCTTTTAATTCTTTTGCAGTCGGACGTTTTTCAGGATTAGAATCTATACATCTTAAAATGATTCCTTTCAAGACTTGAGGAGTTTCTCTTGGAATTTGAGGTCTTTCACCTTTACAAATTTCAAATGCAAGTTCAGAATTATGAGCTCGATTGTTATAAGGAGGTAATTCAGATAATACTTCAATCATAATAATTCCAAAACCATAAATATCGGATGCTTTAGAATATTCTTTTCCTTTTAAAACTTCAGGTGCAACATAAGGCAATACACCATATACTTTATTTTTTTCACCTTCTGTGTACTCTTCATTTGATGGTTGACATAAACCTAAATCAGATATCATCGTTTGACCCTGAGCAATCAAGATGTTTCCAATATGAAAATCCTTATGCAATAAATTATTTTCGTGTAAACTTGCGAGTCCATTAGCAATTGCAGAAAATATTTTTATTTTTCTCTTTAATGTGAACGTTTTAGGATTTTTATTCATGAAATTTCTAAGACTTCCATCTTTTACCCATACAAAAACTATCATATAATCTTGAGTATTAGGATTTTGTGTTATTCCCAATATATTAGCCACATATTCACCAAGTTCTAACATTTTGACATTATTTTGAATCTGAAAAAAAAATACGATATGTATTTAGGATTTTTTTTTTAAAAAAAATTTGAGTTTTTTTTGATTCGATAGATGTACCTTACCTCACGTAAGAAACTTGAAGAAATATCTTTAGAATTATTTAAACTTTTTAATACAACAATTTCTTTACCCAAACGATACCAATCTTTAGTAATATAATCATATAAAATTATATGACCATTAATCCATGTTGCTTTATAAACCATTCCAAAACCTCCTTTATCTAAATATGTTATATCTTGAAATTTTTCATAAGGTATCCATTCTAATATATTGGAAGTTTTTGCATTAATTTGATTATCTTGAATTAATTTATCAATATTTTTATTATTACTTGTCCAATTCTTAAAATTATTTTTAAATCTTTTTGAATTACAAGGATGACACCAATTAAAATTAGTATATTCTTGTTTACATTCTTGACATATATTAATAGTTTCTGGTGTTTCCCATAACATTCCTAATTCTTTATCTGATCCTCCATCTGTACTAATTGAATCTTTGTCATCATCATCTTCAATGAAAGTATTATTATTATTTTCCATAATTAGAAAAACAATTACAAGAAATTTTTTTTTCAAAAAAAAAAAATTCTGATATACGGTATATTTATACAATTAAACGGATTAAGACGGATTAAGCGGATCAACAAAAACATCTGTTAAATCCGCTTAATCCACTTACACAAAAAAATTAATTTTTACGCCAAATCTCATTTACCATTGTTACACTGAGGACTGGTTTTGAATTTGTATGAAAAAAAAAAGAATCGGTGAAGGAATTTCATTTTAAATGTGAAAAAAAAGAATCAATTAACGGGAATCTTAAACTTTTATTTTATACAGTATATAGTATAAATTGTATTAGTAATAAAAGAATATATTAATTTTTAATGGACTTTTTAATTAGATAGGTTAATGACAACTTTTCAATGCATGGATGCATGGTGATCGAGTAGTAAATTAGTAATCGAGCAGGATAAAGGTGAACATTTGTTTAAATTGATTGATCATATTAAATTTTGATCGATTAACCTAAGCATATGATCGAATTACGTGGAACAGACTCAAATAAAAGTAACACGTTCATCAAAAGAAACTCATATAAAAGAAAGTTTTTAGATAACAAAATGAAGTAATTATTAATTGAAGGATCGTTTTAAAAGAGAAAATTGAAAGGGAAGAGACGTATCAGATGAAATTGCAATACTGCCCATACTACAATTAAATATGATCGCTCATAATAACTCGATCAAATCATCAAGCGTACATTTTTTGGCCAATTAAATTCACTAGCTACAAGTAATTATAAAAAGAAATATTCCTAAGATTTTATTCTAAAATTACTAAAAAAAATGTTTACAAATCTAACCACTAGAAATGACCATTAATTTTCATGTTCTGAATTTTCATCATTTTGCCGTTCAGCTCGTTCCATATTATTATATTTTTCAAGTAATCTTTTATGCTTAATCTTAACCTTTCTAATTTTTTCTAAATAATAATCATCTAAATAATAATCTTGTAACAAAGTTTCTAAAATTTGAACTCTTTCTTCTAGAGAAGAATTAACAGGTCTTTCATTAACTTTTTCTGCTAAAGGAATACCGGCAGATGAAACATACTTTCTTGCAAGATTTTTCATAAAACTTTTTCTACAAGGTATACAAGAGAGAATATACTTTTGTGCCAAACCCCTTTAATGGAAGAAAATAAATCATTAAAATGAAAATTCTTTTTTTATAGTATTAATTTTTTTTACTTACCATGGTTCAAGTTTTTGCATTCCGAATAATAAAATAAATGTTCCTATAAAATTCGTTTAAAAGAAAAAAGTTACGATGTTAATATCATCGATTGATTTGGATCAATTAAAAAACTTTTTACCTAATACAGCGTTGTAAAAACCTCCAAGGTCAGCCAATAAATCCGTATCTAAAATCGAATATATTTTTTTAGCCTACATTAATATTATAAACGTATTAAAACGTAATTTGTAAATAGTTACAACTATATCCTGGTTTCTTCTCTTCATATTTGAAAAAATTCGAATGTGGACGAATTCCAAAATTGATTTCATTTGGTTTTAATCTTACGGGCAATTGGTTTAATTGTGGATTTAATTCTAATTTACGTAATTTGCTGTAACGATTATATAAACATAAATAATTATTAAAACTACATTCACCAACAATTACAGTTGGATAAAGGGTGATAAAATAAGCTTGTCCTGGATAAAGTAAAAAATATGATGGATCTAAAATAGAAGAATCTTTTTTTGCAACTAATGCTTCATTATTATAAACATCATCATCAGAATTATCAGAATTATGGTAATTACGAAACTGAAATGATGTAAAGCTTAAATGTAGTAAATTATCATTTAGAGATTTGTTATAGTTATTGTTATTGAAATCAGGGAATTCGAACATATTAAGCATAGTATCATATTGAGGTGTTTGGTCATTATTGAACGTAGTGTAGTTAAAAGGAGTTATGGAACTGATATTCAACCAAATTGAAGATTCTAATTGTGGATATTGCATAGTAACATTGTGACATCTCCCTAATTGAGATAGGTCGAATGTATTTTTACCGTATTGCCATGGAACCATAAAATTTGTACGAAATTCCGAATTTTCAGAACATATTGTCATATTAAGGTAAAATCCTATTTAAAATAATATTATGTTAATTCATTAAATTTCAAAAAATCCCAATACAGAAAAGTGAGTTCCTTTACCATTATACTTCATAGACTTAATAATGGTAATATAATTAGTGTCAATTTGTTTAAATCGATAAATTGAGTAAATTATGATCGTAATTGATAGAATAATGGCAGAAAAACATCGAAAAAATCTGAACCAAATTGGTTCAGTAGATCGGTAATTGCAAATTGAATCTATCAAAAACTGCATTATTTAAAATAATTGAGAGTTCGTTTTATTATAACTAATACTGTTTATTAAGCTGTATAATTTTTTATGATACAATACGTATATGTAGATCAAATTTAGCTATTTTTGTTAAAATAATGATAAGGTTACACATGTTTGAAACTCCCCATTTTTATTATGCAGGACAGCAGGAGTACATTTGTATACGATTTTAAGACAGAGAACAATACGTATATGTAGATCAAATTAGCTATTTTTGTTAAAATAATGATAAGGTTACGCATGTTTGAAACTTAATCTAGAAATCTAATATTACGCGACCTAAAGTTTAAGTACTGATTATATTCAAAAATCATTCTCTTTCTATACAATTCAAAAAATGCGAACCCGTTCGTATTTTAATATTATGTTATTAAAAACGTTTCTTATTGAAATTATTCTTGGTATCATAAGCATATTTAAATTACCAATGAGAGCAGATTATTTGATTGTATTATTCTCCGTAATTTTTTTATCTGGGATTTATACTGTAAGTTTCATATTGAAATAATTTTAAAATTGTTGCGAATTAATACTAACTTTTATGCTGAATTAAAATAGATTTTAGAAAAAAAATTACTCTATTTATTAGCTTTTTGTATAGTACATATGGCACCAATTATAGTTTTAATTGAAAACTTTTATATTTCGAATAAGAATAAAATAAAAAGTGTTAACATTTTCGATCCACAAAATAAAAATGACATGAAAAACCGATTAATAAATTTCAGTGTTATTTGTACAGTAACTTTATTTGATATTTTTTTTATAATTTTACTTAATATTATATGGAAAAAGAAGTAAGTACTAGTCAAATTTTATCTCTTTAAAAAATTATTATAATTTCTAAGAAAAAAAAATTAAATTTTAATATAGATATTGGGATGTTAACTCATATACTAAGATTTCAATACCTAGAAATCTAAGAAGTAATGTATTAAATAAATAATAGTTATATAAATAATTTTTAATTAAAATACTAATATATAATACTAATTTAAATCTTACTAGAATCTTATATTATATACAACATTCATACTGTTTTATTGTATTCAACATTATGTTTTATTATTACATTTAATAGTCTTGTTATACTTCAAAATAACTTTTTCCTTCCTCTAACAAATAATGAAGATATGGGTTTATCAGGTATTTATATATCTCTAACATTTTTTCCATCTTTTATTTTATTATTCAGTTCAAAAATTGTAAGTATATTAATACAGTATATTACTTTTAAGCTTGATACTTTTTATTTATTTAACAGTATACGTTTATTAATATAATTTTAAACTTTAGATTAAAAAGGAATTAAGGTTTTATATGTTTTTTATTTACCTCGCTTATACGGGACAAATACTCATTATCGTAAAATTTTATTTTACTGACATGACTAAAAACATAATGACCTGTAAGTTATTGTCAACAATTCATTTACAATAAGTTGGCGTGTCAGTTTGACTTAATTTTTTATTTGAAAAAAATTTCGTATTATCGGTAAAATTATAAATATTAATAGTTATTTATATTCAGGTTTCGTAACATCGTTACTATTGTGTTTATTATTTGTGAACACAATTCTATGTCATATAAATTTTGGTAAAAACCTAAAATTTTATTGTAAGTAGAGTTTTTTTTCAATTATATTTATTTATTTATTTAGAAATAGGTTAAACATTAAATTAATTTTTTTATAGTAACGTTTGATCCTGATTTGGGTAAAGAATATGAGTATTTAAATGATCTTAGTTTAGATATCAATAATGATGAGGAAGAAAAAGATGAAAAAGTTTTTGAAACATTAAATAGATATTGGAAAACTATAAAATCAATTTTTTATAATGGTGTTATTTTACAAATATTGAACTTGATTGAATAGGTATACCGATAATACATTATATGATATTCGAAGGGGAACTGGAAGATATATATCGTCGGATTGTGAAAAAGAGAAACTTGATTTAATTTCTTTATTGCGAAAAGTAAATAATTTTTTAGTAACTATATTTTCAATTAATGATGGGCGTTGTTTGATGAGAAATAAAGTGAACATTAAATAGTTAGTATTGTGATATTAAATTTTTAAACGGCGATTTTTTTTTTTTACATCAAATAATCTCTTAATTAAACTGTACACATGTTGTGCGTCAGATGTAGATTGATACCTGACGCGCGTCACTTGTAACATAAAATTGTTATAATTATAAATTTTTTTTATTTAAATTTATTAATTATAAAAAAAATATGTAATCCTAAAACATTAAATTGATTAGACTCAAACTCGTGGAAAAGCATTTCATTCAAAAGTATTAATAAATCCGATTCAAGTGACGCACGTCATCTGACGCACAATACATATATTGAAAATTCATTTTTTTGCAGGATTGAAGTAACGCCTCAATCCAATCTATATTCTATTTGGATAGATTGAATCAATCATAATCATCTCACGCGATGTAGAAAAGCTAAAGAATAAAAGGAATCATAAAAAAAAATTTTGCCACACAAAAACTAATAATCTAAACTACTGTACATGTTAATCAATCAGCAAATCAGATCCCAAACTTAATTCATGAATATCTTCTTGAACGACGAATATTCGTTAGTATGAGGGTATAAAACAAGCTAACCAATATTTTGATTGATCATTGATATTTCATAATTCATATTGATCGACTTATTGTCCGGAGCGTTAGCGAAGGACATTCTACTGTACTGCAATAGTCGATTTTGTGTTAACCCATGAAATTTTCCTTCCTTCCATCCGCTGACGTCACCTCACTAATTACCCCTGTTTTTCCTTTTTTGATTATGTATCACTTTCTTTTGTAACACTGATAATCATGTGTAAATTTGAATAAATAATAAAAAATTACGCTAATTTACACAATTGGGAAAATCTAACGCTTCGGACGCACCAACGGTTTCCATTTCCCTAGTTATGGATGTTTCGGTATTAATTAGATTCAATTATGTCTTCTGTAAAGCTGCTCTAGTCATAATATATTCTATGTAATAACAGTTATAATATATTATTGCTAAGGAAATATTGAAATTATACGTGAGCATTTTTTGCATTATTAATTTTGAAAAAAAAAAAATCGGCGATTTATTTCGATAAGAAATAATTGGTTTAAAAATTAATTTTTCTTTCCATTTCGCAAAGACTTTCCATGAAAAATTTATTTTATTTTCTATATTTCACTTCATCCAGATCAAGCTTATTTTGTTATCTTATATCCAACTTATGGAATGTAGTTTTGATGGCTATAATGTTTTTTGATAATGATTTAATCTTACAATCAAAAGTATATAGATCAGAATTAAACCTGCAATTAAACCGATTGCCTGAATTCTTGTAAATTAATTTTTGAATTCGTCCACATTCAAATTTTTTCAAACATAAAGATAAGAAGCCCGGATATTATTATTTTTAATGGAGTTTGTCGGTTTGATGTAAAAGTACGTTCTTTTTTATACCTAGTAGAAAAAGTTTTGTGAAAATCTTGCAAAAAAGTATATTTAATTTGCCGGCATTTTTTTAGTAGAAAAAGTTAATGAAAGAACTGCTATTATTTCTTCTCTAAAAGAAAGGTTCAAATTGTTGATTATTTAAAAAAAGTTAAAAATATTAAGTGTTAAATATAAAAGATTACTTGAAAATATAAATATGGAACGATAAAATGACCTTTTTTCAATGCTATTATGTAATCATCATCTAAATCACATGGATCAGTTGGTGGATTTTTAATGGACTGCGTTAGGATTTTAGAATTCATCTTAATAGTTCCTATATTATTATGAAATCTCTTCATGATAATACTTTGAATAATGCTAAACTTGAATTCAAAGAGGCTAATATATAATATACCATATTTTTCATATTCCACTCATGGCTGTACTTTTTAGATCAATAGATCTCAATTCATTTAACCATATAATTGCATGATAAAATATTTAATCCCGTCATAGTTAACCAAATGATAAATCATATTTTGATTTTTGACCGTATAAACATTATTTATATCGGCCCAAGAAAACTTTAAATTCTAATGGAAATTGTATTATTTTAATAATCAAGAACTTTTATTTTAAATAAAGTGATTAAATATTCTATTTTTATTAACTAATATACTATCATAAAAACATTAATTACTTTTAAAAGTAATAAAAAGCGTTATAGATAAACTTTCTATTAAATATGATCGTCTCTGATCTGCCAAAGGGTATAATAAATATGGAAATATATTGTAAGTTCTACTCTAGAAAAAGAATATTCCAAAAAGAATATTCCAAAATAAATGTTCTAAAAGAATGTTCTTATTCATTATTAATTATAATAATTCCAAAAAGAATGTTCCAAAAGAATGTTCTTGATTATTATTAATTATAATAAATCACAAACATTTAGGCGTGAACCATTAAAAATACTAAAAAAATCAACTTCTACCAATTTACTAATTGCGAAAACAATGTCGATAAAAGAGAATATCTTTAATTCAAACAAAGAAATCATTCAACTTATTAACAAATATGATGATGTATTCTCAAAATTTGGAGTATTTAAGTTTTTAGATTATGATTTAAATTTGGACGAAAGAATAATGAAATTTAAGAAATATGGTCACGTCATATGCGAAGATTGTAATCAAGAAATTGAAAAGTTTAGTTTTTTATGCTATAGTTGTTATAATAAGGAAACTGATTGTAATGAACATAATCATATGAATTATGGAATATGTAAATTTTGTTTTAAATCAAATACTTCTCATGGTTGTTCAACTTGCAAAATTTTTGTGTCATCAGATTATGATTTAATAAGCTTGGAAGAAAGAATAACAAAATATAAAAGTTATGATTACATCTCATGTAAAGAATGTAATCGATCAATTAATAAGCCGAACTATTATTGTACTTATTGTTATAATAAAGAAATTAATAGTAATAGACGAAATCGTATGAAATATGGACCAAAATTTGGAATTTTTAATACATCAGATTACGAGTTAAATTTAGAAGAAAGAAAAGCAAAATATAAGAAGTTTTATTACATTATATGTGAAGAGTGTAATAATGAATTTGGCAGATATTATCCTTATTGCACTTATTGTTACATAAAAGAGACTGATATTAATAAAAAAGGTAGTATGAAGTATGGACCAAATTTTGGAATTTTTAATACATCGGATTATGATTTAAATTTTAAAGGAAGAAAAGTAAAATATGGGGATTTTGATGGCATTTTATGTGAAAAATGTAATGGAATAATTGTTTATTGGTATTATTATTGCACAGATTGTTATAAAGAAGAAACTGATATTAATAAAAAAAGGTGTATGAAATATGGACCAAATTTTGGAATTTTTAATACATCAGATTATGATTTGAATTTAGAAGAAAGAAAAGCAAAATATAAGGGATTTAATGCCATTTTATGTGAAGAATGTAATCGAGAAATTGGTAAATCTTCTTATTGTGTAAATTGTTATAGAAAAGAAACTGATATTAATAAAAGAGGTCGTATGGAGTATGGTGATGACATATTATGTGAAGAATGTAATCAAGAAATTGGTAAATCTTATTTTTATTGTGTAGAATGTTATAGCAAAAAAACTGATATTAATAAAAAACGTTGTATGAAGTATGGATCAAATTTTGGAATTTTTAATATATCAGATTATGATTTAAATTTTAAAGAAAAAAAAGTAAAATATGGGGACCTTGATGCCATTTTATGTGAAAGATGTAATGGAATAATTGATCATCGTTATTATTACTGCACATTTTGTTATAGCAAAGAAACTGATATTAATAAAAAACGGTGTATGAAATATGGATCAAAATTATCAAAATTGGGGATTTTTGATACATCAGATTATGATTTAAATTTAAAAAAAAGAAAAATAAAGTATGATGCCATTTTATGTGAAAAATGTTATGGAATAATTGATCATTGGTATAATTATTGTACAGATTGTTATAAAGAAGAAACTGATGTGATAAACAGTCGTATGAAATATGGATCAAATTTTGTGATTGGAATCTTTAAGGAATCAGATTATAATTTAAATACAAAAGAAAGAGAAGCAAAATATAAGGAGTTTGATGGTATTTTATGTGAAAAATGTAATAAAGGAATTTATAATTGGAATTTTTATTGTACATTTTGTTATAATGAAGAAGCAGATATTAATAAAAAAAATTATATGAAATATGGATCAAATTTTGAAATTTGTAATATATTAGATTACAATTTAAATTTGGAAGAAAGAGAAGCAAAATATAAGGATTATGATTACATTTTATGTGAAAAATGTTATACAGATATTGACAAGGAATATCATTATTGTACAAGTTGTTACCGTTCATCGAATATTAGTATTTTTAGAACATTAGATTACAATTTAAAGTTGGAGGAAAAACAAGCAAAATATGAGGAGTATGATCATATTTTTTGTGAAAAATGCAATAAAGAAATTTATAAGTCGTATTATTATTGTGAACATTGTTATAATGAAGAAACTGATATGAATAAAAATAATTATATGATATATGGATCAAATTTTGAAATTTTTAATACATTAGATTACAATTTAAATTTGAAAGAAAGAAAAGCAAAATATAAGTATTATGATTACATTTTATGTGAAAAATGTTATAGAAAATTAGAAAAGAAATATTATTGTTCAGATTGTTACCGTTCATCAAAAATTAGTATTTTTAAAACTTCAGATCACAATTTAAAGTTGGAAGAAAAAAAAGCAAAATATGAGGAGTATGATGATATTTTATGTGAAAAATGTTATAGAAATATTGATAAGGAATATTATAGTTGTAAATATTGTCATAATCGAATGACAAACAGTGGATGCAAAGTATGTTTTATAAGAAATAATGATGATTGTTGTTCATTTTATGAATTTCAACAATTTCTTGAAAATTTTAATAAATGGATTAGTGAAAATAAATTTTTTGATGATTATTCAATTAAAGAGCAAAAAGGTGAAGTTTCAGATTATGATTTAGATGAAGATGATAAACGAGTAAAATACAAGAACTTTGATTACATTTTATGTGAGAAATGTGGTATAAAGTATCATTATAATCATTGTTATGATTGTTATGTAAAAGAAATAAATGAATTAAATGAATTGAAGTCTAGATTACAGCCTAAATTACAAGATTATGAAAATTTTTACTCTGAAGTTTACAATAAAGAAACAAAAGAATTAAAAGAATTAAAAGAGCTACAATCTATTTTAAAGGATTACAAAAATGTTTATTTTAGATTAGATGGTGTTTTTGGAATATTCAAACAAATAATTCAACAATTTGAAGCAACAAAAAATAAAATAGAGTATAGAAAAACTCTTATAAAAAATATAAGACATCATGGAGTAAATAAATGTGAGCGTGAACTTCGTTCTTATTGTGATTGTTATGATAGGGAAATCGATATTAATGAAAAAAAGCGTATGGAATTTGGAAAATGTAAAGAATGTCTTAAGATACATGAGGATTTGTATGGTTGTTTATCCTGCAATTCTAAATGCTTTCAAATAAATTTTGATAAGTGGACCAGTAGAAATAAAGTTATTGATAAGTTAATACAAGATAATCAACTTACACTTAGAAAATATGGATTATTAGAATGGATTCCACATAATAAATTTACAAATATTAAATACATTGCTAAAGGTGGTTTTGCAAAAGTATATTCGGCTACATGGTCGGATGGCCAAATTAGAAAGTGGAGCCAGTTTTCTAATAATTGGAAAAGAAATGGATCAACAAAAATCGCTTTAAAAGTATTGAATAATTCAAAAAATATAAGTGAGGATTTTCTAAACGAGGTATGTAAAAGAATTTTAAAAAATAAATCACGTTGCCTTTTATATATAAATTAAAATCTGTTTATATTTGTAGATAAAATTTATTAACGAAGTTAGTGGTGAATTGTGTATAATAAAATTGTTTTGGAATCACTCAAGATCCTATTACTTGCAATTATGCATTGGTATTACAATATATGGATAATGGTGATTTACGCAAATATCTTGAACGAACTGCTAATGTAATTGCATGGGATCAAAGATTAAACAAAATATATGATATTTGTCTTGCACTTAATAATATCCATTTTCACGGGTTAATTCATAAAGATCTTCATCCAGGAAATATTTTTATTGATTCTACATTTGCACATATTGGAGATTTTGGATTTTGCATGCCAGCAAATGAAAATTCTACCAAAAAGAATATTTATGGAGTAATGCCATATATTGCACCTGAAATATTACGCGGAAAATCACATACATTAGCATCTGATGTATATTCATTAGGTGTGATCATAAATGAAATAATTACAGTAATTCCTCCATTCAATAATCAACCGCATGATCATTATCTCGTACTAGATATTTGTCGAGGTTTACGTCCAAATATTAGAGCAGAAACTCCAGATTCTTTAAAAGAATTAATTGAAAAATGTTGGGATGCGAATCCAGAAGACCGACCAACTTCCAAAGAAATTTTATACTTATTATCAAATAAGCTCAGTGAATATAAAAATATGCCACTAAAATTATCATACAATCTTAATGAATCAAATGAACTACAATCACATCCTTTGGCTACTTATACGAGTCGGCTTCTCAATTTTCAAAATTTACCAGAACCAATAAACTGCTCAAATCAACAAGAATTTATATCTTCAAGATATATTAAGAAAATACAGACAGGTAAATTTTTTATAATATTTTTCTTTTATCTATTAAAATTAGTTATAATTGAATAAAAAATTTACATATTATAGGCCAAGTTAATATTCTTCATTCTGATGAATGTTCGGATTGTATTATTAACTATAGAAATTGATTGTCGGTTTGAGTATTTATATTTATGCTAGTCCAATCGAGCATTGGTTTAAACTATTTATTCTATTATATGTAATATAAAGTTATAAAGTTTTAATATAAATTACTCCGTTTTATTATGTTAATAACTGATTTTTCGAATTTTTCCAAAAGTATACTATATTTTTTGTTTGTCTATTTAATTTAACCCTATTTAATTATTTAGCGAAAAAATTTTAAAAAATATATGTTAGCCGACAGCCGAGATAGAATTTAAATTGACAATTATAATAGGTAATTGCTTGTTTTTGAAAGAAAGCGAAAATAGCTAAATCATATTCATAAGAATTTATTAAATGACCACAGATTTTAGTACTAGCCTCACGTGAATTGGAATAACGCAATGTCGCAATATCGGTTTAATTTTCCAGTTACTATAAATATACAGTCAACTCTCTCTAAGTGCACGCATTATATATTTTTTCTCTAAATACACCCTCTTACTCAGTCCCAAATATATAGAGACATATAAAATTTCTCTCTCTAAATGCATTCCTCTCTAAATACACATTTTTTTCAAATTTCCATTATGGTCCCAAGTAGGGTGCACTTAGAGAGAGTTGACTGTATAGCCAATTATTTTACTAAACACTGTACTAGTTTAATAAATAACGTACCTTATATCTTTTATTACGTCGCACTACAAAGAAATCATAATAACCCTATTTATAATCACTCATGTTAAAAATTAAAAATATGGAATTGATGGAAGGGAATTACTAAATCAACTCTCATTAATCAATAGTTTTATCATTTTTTTTAAAATTTAAAGAAATTTCATATTTCCGCATTATGTAATACTTCATTAGAAAGATATGATTTCGAATAAAATACAATTTAGTATATCTTCACTGTTAAATTAATAACCGGGACGCTTTATTCATTATACGAAGCTTCGTACGACCGCTGTTAATTCCATATTATGGTATAGGGAAAAACTGTTCAAAATAGAAAATGGAAGCGATAGTGAGATTTAACTGCTGAAGCTTATATACAGTAAGTAAGTTAAGTACATTAAATTTACGATAATACAAAATAAATATGTAAATCGCTTTGCGGATTTGGGACTAAAAGACGATGTGCCAGCTGTGCCACATTGTGACGTAACCTAATGCAAGTAACTACACGTGAGTATATATTTTCTCAATAAGTTACTACCATGATCGTGTCTGTAGTCTGTACTGACATGCCTAACTTACAAGTATTTAGTTATACATATTCATTTTTATCGTTATACGTCTCCACACACTCTACCCGACAATATAAGTCCAATATTGAATGGTTATTGCGTTCATTTTACCAAAACAACTGGAATTTTATCGATAACTGAATCTAAAAGACCACAAACGTATAATTTTCTGCTCTTTCATTGATCTTAACAAGCAAAAAGGTGACGATGTTCAAGAACATTCAACAAAAAATTAAAGATGTAACGAGATACACATTTTTGTCTTTGAGGTTTAATATGAATCTTAATACGTTTAAAAGCTCGCTATTTCATGACTAGAATACATATGTCGCGGAAATCGGCGTTAATGTCTGTTAAGGCAAGTTACAAAGTTTAAAGAAACTATAATCATGAAGTTGTATCACAAGTACTTCATGTTGTCATTGATTGAGCTTCACCATCAGGAGCGAAATCATGATCTATTACAGCCGGAAGTGAAACAAAGTTATTTTCAGAATTCATAAAAGTTATGTTCACTTGAAGAATTTGAAATTAGAAACCTGGTTGAAACAAAAAAATTCACAGGAGCAAGGTGACCAGAATGTTGGTTAGATAAAACGGTTGGAGAACGCTATAAAGGTGAATAAAATACAGGTATGTTTGATATAGTTTAAGTGTTACCTGTCGCCAAATGATTATACTTATTTTTTTCTATTGTTTTTAGAGTTTTCACTAGAGGAAGTCAGAATAACAATTCTAAGTCCAAAAAATAAATTTGATGATACTATTAGGAAAGGAAGACTATGCTAATGAGAGATAATTAATTATCCACGTCTTTCCCACTTAGTTAAGAATCTCGCTTTTCTATTTCTTCCTTTGTTTTTTTGTCTTTTTTTCAAAAATTTTTCTCGTCATACTTTAATAATATATAATTTATAGAATTCAATAATAATAAGTGGAATTTTAATGGATTCTTTGAACTAATATCCAGTAAAAAAAATTTTAAATATAATCGATACAAAATCACTGCATAATAGTAGGTTATTTACTATCAGAATAATCGCTATGATATTACACTTGTAAATTGTAATACAAAAGCAATAAAAAAAAGGTTTTTATGGTTTGGTGCAAACTTTTTTGGTGAATTTGTTTGATTTTAACTATGCCACGAGCACGAGCATTAAGATCAATACTGAATATTCCATGTGAAATACACAACCTGACTTCTTGAAAATAGCAGAGTATCAGAAAGGATTAGAATTCGATATTCCCTAATAGAATTGGTTTTGCGACTGAAAATTATATCAAATTCTTTCATAAAGGAGATCTGTATAATTTTATCAAACAGCAAGCATGAAATGTTAAGATGAATTTTTGTGATATACTATTATGCATCTTCGGGTGCGAACGTGAACGGATGATGTTGTCAAGGATTTTTTATGGTTATTTAAATAACATATATGCTAGATCGCTAGTATTAACAAATTTTTAGAACTGGAAGTTTTATTGAATACCACCGCAAATCACCAAAAAGGGAAAATATGAAGCGTCATTTAATTAATTATAAAGTACGGTACTCAGTATGGATAAATTCGTAAAATTCACTTTAATATAAAGCCTATCTAATACTATAACATAATGTGATGATATCACCGATATGATTGATGTGTTTAAAAGTTTTACATATATTACAATCTAAAAACATAATATAATATACAAAATAACAATAGATATGTTTGACAATAAATTATTCTTGTTCTTAAATAATGATGATACTTTAAATATTCATTATTTTTTTTAAAAAAATGCCATTACAGCGATATTAATAAATAAGTCCGTTTTTAATTTAATTTAATTAATTTAATTGTTCCTTCTAATACATCCACCTTCTTCATAATTCATAACCAAAATTGATGATTAAATCTTTTTGAAAAACTATTATATTACATCAAAAAAAAAACTCAAAAAACAATTCAGGCTTTAACCGTTATAGATAATTCACTAACCAAAAAAACATTAAAGTTTCAAAATGTTCAGCTACATTAGCATGTCTTAGACCGTGTCTTTCCGTCGGATATGGTTGTAATTTATGTGGTTTGTTTTGTTTAACCAACGCGGACACTAACAATTCGGAATTCTTGAAATGAACGTTTTCATCAATTTGCCCATGGGCAATTAATAGCCGATTTTCACTAAACAAAGTCGAGGTACATGAAACATTAATAAAACTAAAAAAAAAGTTACAATTCAATCATAAACATACTTATCGGGAAATTTGTCAGCCCAAGTAAGAACACTTCCTTTACGGTACCCTTCCTGATTTTCTGACGGAAGCCCCATATAACGTTCAGTGTAAGCTGTATCATAAAGTTCCCATTGTGTTACGGGTGCTCCGGCGATGGCCAATTTAAATATGCGTGGATATTGAGCCAACGCCATTAGACTTAAATATCCCCCATAACTCCATCCGGTAATGGCTACTCTTTCTAAATCAACTCCCATTTTTTTAGATGCTAAGTAATTAAGCCCTGCAATCTGATCTTCAAGTTCAACGGTACCCATACGACCTTTAAGATAAGACTCAAAAGCTACACCCCTATCTGAAGAGCCACGACCATCAATTAAAACTACCGTAAATCCAAGTCGTGTTGCGAGGAACAATCGAAGAAACCGCGGGTATTTATAATCGTTAGTCACCATCTGAATTAAGAGTTGACAAAAAAAACATAATATAAATATTATATTAAAAATTAAACACGGTAAACAAATTATTCAATTAACCTGAGATTTTGGACCGCCATAAATACTTAAAAGCGTGGGATATTTTTTTCCAGAGACGTAATTTTCCGGCCGGTAAATACACCCATATATTTTTACACCGTCATTATTTATAAAATCAAAAAATTCTCCTATGGGAACTTTTTTTGAGAGTTTCTTATCGTCCCATTCCTTCTCATCGTCTTCTTTACCACCTTTTACAAATAGACCCATCGTCTCGCTAACACTAGGAAAAATATTTCTCTCATTCCATACTAAGTATCGTACACTACATCGTGGTTTCTCACTAACACTAGAAAACCAATCTAAATATTTTTCACTTTTTTCGTCCATTACTACTGTATGACTATATCCTAACTCTGTTAATCGTACTACCGTCAAAGGATCCGCACCTTCAGAATAACTAGCGACGTATAAATGCGTCTCTAATGGTGTATCTTTCTTTGCGGTAAAATAAACTAATTGTCTTTTTGTATCAACATATATTGGTCTGTCTACAATAGGCCAATTTCCAGCTGTAATTGCTCTAATATGATAATTTGGTGAGGAAGCAGAAGGTTTCACCACAAGATAAAGATGACGAAAACCACTACTTTCAGAAGTTATAAAAAGTTTAGTGGGTAATAAAGGTGTTTGAAGTGTATAAGTCATTGAAGAAGGTGAAGCAAGGTGTACCCCAGATCTTTGATTATCAAAATCATCATCATCATTGAAACAATAGTATATATCGGTGACCTAACAGAATCATATTATTAAGATTTAATAAAAATTATTTTTTTTGTTAAATATAAATTTTTAAATAAAGAATTGAGTTACCTACATTTATCCAAACATCACTTCTTTCTTCATATACAACTTCTATTCTTGATACACATAAATCGTCATATTGTCCACATGTCTGTTGATACTCCGTTATACTCATAAAATTGCAAATAGGTATTTTTACAATTGCTGTTCGTTTTTGTGGTCTGTCAAGCAACTGTACCCACACACTTTTTACATATAATTTATTTATAATTTATTGGTAAATAAACGTACATTTACAAAAATACTTAGTAGGAAATTTTAAAAAAAGAAAAATAATAATGCTGATACCTTTTGCCGTTTGGGCACCACCCAAACCGTACGATATACTCCATCCAAGGAAAGAGTTTATCCAAGGCAGCATTACCCCAAAGTCTTTTATGAACGGGTTCATAAGAATCCTTTAAAGATCGGTCGTGTCAAATGATTGACACTTAAAAAGAAAAAATGACTTCAAAATTATTGAATAAATATATTCATTCTTATTTACCTCCTCTTCATGATATCGAGGAATAAATTCTACAATCTGTAAATCACTCACAGCGTTCGGTGTGCCTAATTAAAATTTCCAAAGATTATAAAAAGTCATATATATGCATATATATAGCTATTTTGAATATCAAATTATAATAACGTACCAGCTTTTGGATATCTATATTCTTCTACTTCTCCTTGTGGACCTGGTCTTGATATTAACACTAAATCGACCATTGATTCAGAAATTTGCAAGTATAAAATACGCTCAAGTTGATCTTTCATACAATTTGATAACGAAGGTGGTGCCCAATAATAACCCGTAAATCGGTGGAATTCTTCCTTTGATGGACATACGAAAAAAACACAATAAAATCCTAAGTTTTCGTTTGATCTGTATAATAGAGATATAATTTCTGAAATCAAAATTTCCGTCTTACCTGCATAACAAATTCTGCAACTCCACAGCTTAACGCTGCTGTACCATCGCGATCATGGTCATTGCAAAATGTTAATTGAGTCTCGCAACCGTTGGACGTAGTCACCCATATATCTCGATCTCGAATAAAGGCGACTAAATTATGATTGCGGCCACCTAATTTTGGATCTAATCGGGGTGGTACGGAATTTATTGGTGACGAACAACATGGTGAAGGTGATGGAGAAGATGAAGCGGTAGTTGAAGGAGATGAAATAGGTGATATATTATTGTGTTGAGGTGAATGATTTAAAGGATAACCTAAAATGCTGCCTGAATATATTATTGGTCCTGAAGAGTAAGGTGTTATAGGACGTGGATAAAATTCTCCATTCTACAAAATATACACGCGAATTAAAAAAGTCGAAAATGATAGAATTTAATAATTGTTATTAGATGATGTTATTAAATACAAATTCACCTTGGCAACATGTCCCAAATAAATTCCGCTTCCATAACTGAATAAAATTTGTCCACTATGTGAGTCGAATTGATAGCTCGTTATACCTTGTAAGGCTAATCTCCTCCGTTCTTTAACAAATAATTCTTCACGCGATAAAGTCTCTGAAACAGACTTTTCTTTCAACCATGATTCTGGAAGTAAAGGTTTCCATTCTACAACTGGAATCTTCGATAACGCATTTAAGTTATTCGAAGTCTTAGAATTTTTTGGATATGAAGTAGAAAACATTTTGTTCATATTAAAACCATCCGAATCTGATAATTTGATAGATGGTGAGAGTGAAGATGTATCGTTGGAAGTAGATGGACAAAAAGCATAGGAAAATTCTACAAAATAATATGGAAATGAATAAGTATAAATAATTTCGGATTATGTTTCTTATATGATAAATTTTCCAAAAATGATGTAAAATCAGTAAAACTAAACTATAACTATCAAAGTCAGGTCACTTCGTATTGGTTAATTAATTGGCTACTCATTTCTCGCATTCCTGTTATGTTAAGTAAGAATAAAGAAATCTACAAATAAAAGTTAAAAAAAAACCTACCTTTCACCTGAAATTCATTAGAAAAACTGAAGGGATAATTACAATCAGGATTGGCAGTCCCATTTTGAGAACCTTGAGTGTCCCCCGTTATTCCAGTTTCGATTAACTGATCCCTGCTATCATACTGGGGCAAATCAACTACAAATAAAGTTGAGGTTTTCATTCGGGAAGGATCCGTTGCTAGAAAGTATGCGCGATTGTTTCTTTCGTCAAAACAAAAATCTTTAATATTTATAACGTTGGACGGCTGTGCAGAACTTCGGTATTCTCTGACTTCCCGACGAACTTGTTCCCACGTTGTATTCATGGTGCGATTAGTTTTAAAAGTATTATTACCAGGAGACGGTGTATTTATTTGAAACATGAACTTTTTGATGTGTGAAATTTTCGCAGACATACAACTTTATTTCGTTTACGTCATAAATGTCACATGATTGTTTATATAACTTAATCTAGATAATGCATTTTACGAAAATTATGACGTTAATGCGCCGCGATCACGCGTTTCCCCAGCTTTCAAGCGGCAAAGATTTTCAAAGCTGTTGGAAGTTACTATAAACAAATACGAAATCAACTTGTTAACTGATTAAGTTGTAGTATTGTAGTACTACAGATTCCCCAATTCTAATTTTCTCACGATACTAAAAAGGCTACTAAAAAAAAAAGTATAAATAAAATTAAATTTGTCTTTTTTTTTTTTTCTTTTTTTTTTAAAAAAAAAAATTCACACTTATTTATTTAATTAAACAAATGTTCTTTTGATATAAAAAATTGAATTTCATAAAATATAATTTAATATCATTTGCAAATATTTTTCCTGAATAGTAAAAATTTTTATAAAAAATTATTCTGACCGGAAAATTGAAAATGCCTCTTCAAAGTTATGATATCGCTGTCAGTTTCTTTAACGTAGTGTTAGACATTTTCTTCCGTGAAATAAGACCTCGCGGATCACATAAAATACCAAAGGAGGGACCAGTAATATTTGTTGCCGCGCCTCACGTGAATCAGGTAAAAGCATAAAATCGAATTTGATATAATCTTTTCAACTACATTAGAACGTAAAGGATTCAAATCACTCACCAAAGAAGTTCTTAATAAAAATAATAGTACGTGGGTGGGTTCGTACGGAATGCGTAGTTGGGAAGAAATGTTATATCTGTTGGATCGATTCTTTTAACTACCTATCGAATATCCTATTTTGTCCATATTAACTTTAATTATTTATTATTAGTTTGTTGATCCATTAATTTTGATGAGGCATTGCCAACGGCGCGTTTCATTCTTGATTGCAGAAAAATCGATGCACCGTCGATACATAGGAAGAATGGCTCGCGCTGTTCATGCAAGTGAGTTAGAGTTTGAAAAAAACATTTTTGTAATGAACCTAATTAAATATTATATATTTCTAGTTCCAGTCACAAGACCTCAAGATTTAGCTAAACCTGGAATAGGACGAATCCAACTTCTCAATCGCAAAACTGATCCAACCCGAATCACTGGCATCGAAACTGCGTTTACACAGCAGTTGACAATTGGTTCACAAATCGCCCTTCCTATGGATTATGGTTCATCTGAAGTGAAAGAGATAATTTCTGACACCGAATTGATTATAAAAAAAGAATTCAAAGATTCAAATGCTTTAGATATGCTTACAGACCCAGAAGGAACATCTTATAAGTGTATACCGCATATTGATCAGAGTCAAGTGTATAGAATTGTTTTTGATACTTTGAAAGCTGGTCATTGCATTGGAATATTCCCGGAGGGTGGCAGTCATGACCGCACAGAAATCTTACCCCTTAAAGGTATTGTCCAAAGATGGGTTTCTAATTTTTTGTATTAAAAATATTTATAATAAAATTTTTTTTTTTTATTTAGCTGGCGTCACAATAATGGCTTTAGGAGCTATTGCAATGAATCCTGATCTGAATGTCAAAATAGTGCCGTGTGGTAATTTATTATTATAGAGACTCTTCTGTTTTGTAATCTTTAAAGTAGGCTATATCTAAGTCATTTTTTTTTTTTATAGGGTTGAATTATTTTCATGCCCATCATTTTAGATCACGTGCTGTTATAGAATTTGGAACACCAATTTCTATTACACCTGATTTAGTAGAAAAATTTAAGGAAGGTGGCTCATCAAAAAGAGAAGCTTGTTCTAAACTATTGGAAATTATTTACAACTGTTTAAAAGCTGTGACTGTTAATACTCCAGATTACGAGACACTAATGGTTGGTTAATTATTTTCAACTTTCTGCTATATACTTCAAAGCGTAATTTTTTATTCATATTTAATTTAGTTCATACAAGCTGGACGTCGATTATATAAGCCAGCTCATAGGAGGCTTCCGATTTCTCAAATTGTTGAATTAAATCGGCGATTTGTGGCCGGATATGAGCATTTTAAGGATGACCTGAGAGTTCAGGAAATGCGAGAAAGGGTTATGGAATATAATAGGCTATTAAAATATCATGGATTAAAGGATCATCAAGTTAACAAGTTATCTATGGGAGGTACTAGAGCTGCCGGATTATTGTTTTATCGAGTGATGCTATTAGTAACATGGGGTATTTTAGGTTTGCCAGGGTAAATGAAATTTTATCTAAATTTCATGTAACAGTTTATTTTATTATATTAATGTTTATATTTATTTAGGTTTATTCTAAACCTACCACTCGTAATAATTGCCCGTAAAATTAGCGCAAAAAAAGCCAAAGGTTTTTTTTTATGTTAATAAATTAAATTTGAATTATTTATTTTATATACTAATTATATTTTTATAATCGAACAGAAGCTGTTCGTGGATCGTCAGTCAAAGTGGCCGGACGTGATGTGCTTGCGACGTGGAAATTACTAGTTGCTCTTGTTGTTACACCATCCCTTTATGGCTTATATACATTCATTGTAGTACTCATTTCATTTAAATATAAATGGATATTAAAGTGGAAAGTTTTTGCTCCTATATCGACTTTTTGCACTTTAGTTACGGGAAGTTATGTAACGATTAGATTGTATGAGAGCGGAATTGATATTTACAAGTAAGATTGGTAATAATTTTATATATAATGTACCTAATGGTACTTTTAAACAAAAGGAAATAATATTTGTTGATATTATACTTAGATCAATTCGTCCACTTTTCCTGTCATTACTTCCATGGGCCAAATCTCCTATTAAAAATTTACGTACAGTTCGTGAACAACTGTCAACCGATATTACTAATCTTATTAATGAATTGGCACCACAAATTTATCACGATTTTGATGCTGAAAGAATAGCTCAGACAGTAGAACGTACCGCAATACCTACATATTCTAAGAGTTTATTCCAATCACCAATAGACTGGCTAGATGATAGAGTGTTTAATTGGGAACGTCAAGGAGAAACATCAGAATTTGATGATGCAATTTACTTTTTAGAGAAAAATAATGGAAGCACGTCAGGACGTAGTAGAACAAGTTCATGGGCTAGTGGATCAAGTTCAAGGCCTAGAAGTAGAGCACCTTCAGGAGAACATCATCGAGTTGAAGCACTAACATGGTTATCTAGAACTGCACCTTTCTCAGAACTAAATAGAACTACAAAGATCAAAAGTAAGGATTCCGAAGAGGATTCCGGATATCATGGAGATAAAGAGGATGAAAATAGCCTAAAAAACTAAATTTGATTATTTCAGTAAGGTAAAAAATAATTTAAATAATTATTATCGTTAATTTTTCTTTAATATTCATTTTTAGACAATTTAATTTAATTGAACTTTTATTATATGTTAATAATTAAGTATTAATATTGAGTACCGAATTTGCTTATAGTTGTATTTAGATCCGTTTAATTATATTGGTTTTAAAGTATGGATAATGCATAAAATGTTTCGATGTTTGATTTGGCGGAGTTTAGGTTAGGTTAGTCTTAGTACGCTAGTTAATATGCTTATTTGGAACAGATTTTTTTTTTTTTGTAAAAAAAAGTTAATTTGGCACTCTGCAAAATAAATCGAAGTATAATGTACATTATATTAAATTAAATGGTGTGTCAAATTTTATTTTGTTACATTAGATGATTCAAATAAATACGTTAATTTGGTCTGTGAAATCTAATTAATTTTTATGTCCTAAAAAAGTTTATATTGATTCCAAATTTAGATAGCTAAATGCATGTATATCAATTTAAGTGTTGCACTTGACAGTAATGATCAGAAAATAACTTTACGCCTATTTCTTGATTATAACTATGTTAAAAGATTTGATAATTTTTAGTACATTTGTTAAGTTATTATTATTTCCTACATAGTAAGCTAAATTAAAATTAAATTGTGAACTTTTATGATTTTCACTTTAATTTGTTTATCTTCTTTTACAAGTCGTTCAACAGATTTTGAAGTTCATCGGAATTGGCTTGCTATTACACATAGCTTACCAATATCGAAATGGTATTATGAAGATAGGAGTGAATGGACATTAGATTATCCTCCATTTTTTGCGTGGTTCGAATGGATCTTATCACAATTCGCACCATTAGCCGACAAAGAAATGCTTAGAGTAGATAATTTAAATTACACAAGTGATGCAACAATTTATTTCCAACGTGCGACAGTAATTATAAGCGAATTAGTATTATTGTATGCATTGAAAAAGTAAGTCTTAAATTTTTTTTTTATACGTGAATTTAATAATAAAACTATGTATTTTCAATTTAACGAAAATTTATAAATAGATATTTGACAACAAATAATATGAAAAATAAAAATTTGTTAAATATATTAGCTGCATCGATTTTTCTGAATCCTGGAATCTTGATTGTTGATCATATCCTTTTGTTTTGATTTTCACAAGCTTGATGATTTATTGATTTTATTTTATTTATTTATTATTTTTAATTCTTGTTGATGGGTTGATGTCAATTACATATTCATTTTCAATATAATGGATTTCTTTATGGTATATTTTTGCTCTCGTTGGCATATGCAAAAGAGGTGAAAATTATATTAAATTTAAAAAAATCATTGTGATTTGAGATCAATGTGAGATTTTTTTCTTTTATATTTATTCTGATCTTTTCATATCTTCATATTTAAGGAAAATGATCTTATGTGTGGAATAATGTTTGCTGTTTTGCTTAATTTTAAACACATTTTTCTTTACCTTGCCCCTGCGTATTTCGTATATCTATTGAGACATTATTGTTTTCAAGAAACCTCAATACAAGGTATTTATACAATAAATTATTTTAATTTTATTCTTTTCTTTTAACTTTACTGAGATCATCATCATATTGTTTAATCATCGAAAATGAATTGATTCGTTTCATTCATTCTTTAGGCACCAAAACGTTTTCGTTAAGAAATTTTTTTTTCCTTGGTGTTTCTGTCATTATAATATTTTTACTTTCATTTGGACCTTTTATTATTATGGGACAATTGGGCCAAGTTCTTTCTCGTTTATTTCCTTTTAAAAGGGGACTTTGTCATGCGTACTGGGCACCGAATTTTTGGGCTTTGTATTCCGCGATGGATCGAGTACTGATCGTTTGTAAATACATTATTTCTATAATATTATACGCTTACGTAATGAATATTTAATTTTCTGATTCTCATTATATAGTTGCAAAACGTCTTGGATGGACGTTAAATGAATCGGCAATTGGTTCAATTACAAGAGGATTAGTTGGGGATATTAATTTCGCGTTATTACCACAAGTTAAAGCGAATCACACATTCATTCTTACTTTGATATTTCAAATGGTAAGAAAATTTTGTAAGTCTTGAATCTCGGTAAAATTTAAAATCTGATGGATCAATTTTTTTTTTAAACAGGCATCTCTTGTTAAATTGTGGAAGCATCCAAGTTACAAAAATTTTCTCGTATCATTAATATTGAACGGATATTCTTCTTTTCTATTTGGATGGCATGTTCACGAAAAAGCAATCTTATTAGTTATGATTCCTTTCAGGTAAAATTATATTTTCATTGTTTCTGTTTGGCAATTTAACATATTTAGTAATATATATATATATATTTCAGTTTGATATCAGCAGATAATATTGCACTTTTCCGTTCTTATATGATACTTGCAGTATCTGGATTATATTCTTTATTTCCGCTTTTATTCAAATTAACAGGTTAAGTATTTATTTTATTTATACTTTTCATATTATTTTGAATAATTCATCTAAATAAAAATATATATACTTTTTTTTATTTAGTATCTACCATCAAAATAGTGATTTGTTTATTATGGTTCATTATAACTTTTATTGGAATATTATCTAATTTAAATTATAAAAGGTAATTAATTATATTTCATTTTAAAGATCTTTTTTTATTTTTTTTTAGAATACTAATATTAATAAGTCGTATGTATATTTCGTCCTTTCTATAATTTAATTTTAGAAACAGAATTATGAAATCTTCTCAAAGTAATGAATCAAAATTATCATATTTAATTAATATAATAGAAAATACATATATGTATGGATTTATTATATTACAATTTTTTACGGGAATAGTACATCAAATTATTTACAAAGATGGAAAATACCCTTTCTTACCTTTATTATCAACATCTGTATATTGTGCTTTTGGTGTAATATATTCTTGGATTAGATTAAGCGTAATTTATTTTTTAGGAAAAGATGAAGAAAATCAAGATGATAATTCTTAAAGAAATGTTTTTATAATGTGATTGTTATTATTACTTATATTTTTTGATGGATTATAATAATTTAGATTTTGAATAATTTTTGTTTTTTTTAAATACGAGAAATAAAAAGTTCTTTTTTTTAGATTTAAAAAAAACGATTTTCATTAGTGAAAATATTTTTAACGTTTATATTATAATGAACAAATCACTCAATGGTTGATTTATTTTTGTTAATAATTTTGTAACCGCGTGACTTGATACATCTCTCAAACAAGAATATGATTCAAATATATGAAATAAAAGAGTAAACTAGTACAAAGAAATTCCAATTATTAGGTATGATGAATTACGATTATTATGAATGGTTTACGGGCCTATATTTCAAAGCAATTACACTATGTTAAGTATTTTATAAGCGTGCGTAAGCGTACGTATAAAGGAGTGAATAGTGAGTGAATTATGTGATTTGTTTTCGTATTTTTCGTATTACAGAAAAAAATAAAAATAATTAAACTTTCAAATCAATAAAATCAAACTAATGATTCTAATCACACTATTAATGGAAGTACACATATTCTTTTTTTTTGTGCACATATTCTAATCATCTTTTTTTCCGTTCAGGTAGAATAAATATTTCATGTCTTTTTATTACTCGAATTCGTAGTATGGTTACTTCTTAAAATTCATGATCTTGAGGTGAGAACTATTTCTCTTATATGAATAGAAGATTCAAAGAGCAATACATTAATCAAGATCGGGGAGTGCTTGAAATTTATCATTCAGAGAACTTTCCAAGACGATTATAGGGACCGGTTAATTCTTCCCTTTAAATGTTCATTGCTCGTTACTCTATCATTTTTATTACATTCATTTATTACTTGCTCGAAGAAAAACAAATTAAAAATATAAACAAAAAATAAAATTTCGTTCATAATTTAAACTACTAATTTTCAACGATGAATATGTATACAAGTATATTGCATGTGTGTACGCTAGAATTGATTATTCTGATTTCATGCAGTTAAATCAAAGAAATGTCCAGTGTTTAAGAATATACAGTAATAATTATTCAATAGTTAATGATACGGGAAATTTGTTTATTATCAGGAGACAAAAGCACAATTAACTTGGTACTAGAAGTTTGTGTCATTAATTATCGAATAGTTAATAAGACGAGAAATTTGCTTACAGATACTGAAGTACTTACTATTGATAATCATCTGTATGATTCGTATGTGTAAAATGACAGTATATTAGTATATTACGGATTATATATTTTATAGAATTTCTTGTAACAACCTTTCTGAAATCGAGGTAACAGATTCAACATTACAAATTTCGAACCATTGAATGATTACTTCAAGTTATTTGTGGTAAAAATTCTTAATGAACCTAAGGAATTTTCAGTTAAAAAAAAATATATATATACAGTATATCTAATACGATTATACGAATACAATTATTATATAGTATAAGAATAATTTACGTTAGATGAAGCAATTGAAGCATGTTCCAAAGTTCCGGTTTATTTATTTGTTTATTTTCGCATCAAATAATGATTAAATGTTTTGATTAGTGCATTAATCATTATGAGAATCATACAACTTCCATAAATAATATTTATTATTTTATTGATTTCTTAAATTCAAAGAAAGTAATTAATAAACATTTGTTTATAAGTTTAAAATATTTTGGCGCAGTGATAAATTTCTAATATGAATATCAATTTATTCGTTATTTTTAACTTGAACAAAACTACGTTGAAACAATCGTAGGTTAACTTTTAGATCTTCCGTGTCCAATGGATAAGTATAAAACCATTTTGGTTTAAATAAAATTGTAAATTTAAATTATTTTGAAAAAAAAAATTGAGATACTAAAAAAATATGGTAACAACTTAAAAAAAAGGTTATATTTGATTGTTTGATATTTTGATTGAAATAGCTTAAATGAAAGCTTTATACAACTTAAATTTTATTAGATTGTAAAAGGAGTTTCGACCGTATAGACTACAAAGAGCTTATTCTTTAATTTTATGTATACTTGAGCAATTTTAGTTAGACCTAAACCGTTTACATCCAACTAACTGCACGTGAAAGTATTCTTTTTTTTTTTATAAAAAATTACAAAGTAATTTATATAACAGATGTCTTTCTGAAGTGTATAATATATTGTATTATTCTTTCTATACAGTATTTGCTTTCCCATTAATTTCATTTGCGATTATTAAAATTTCGTATATTTAATAAAAGGACATCTAAATACTGTAAAAACTACAGAAAAGAACTGTTATCGTCTTTTTCACATTCATTGATTTTGACCATGATTATATAACTATTAGATACAATGAACTGTGCTTTTATAACAATATCAAAATTTTAACAAAGCTGGCAATTTAATATCTATAATTTTTGTTATTTTCATTTACATGTGCAGTTTGTAGGCATTTTGAAAATTCGCTATTAAAAAATCATTTTAAAGTTATAAAGCGAGCAATTTGCAATAATATAATTATTAAAATTCTATGTAAAATTAATATTAATAATTTGTAAATATTACAGTAAGAATTAACGTACAGTAATGTGTACAATTAAGATCATCTAAAAGGTGAACTTACGAGACATACGTGATAAGACAAATGGAAGGAAGCAGGGGTCTTTATAAAACAAGTAGGTAACGTCGGTGGGACAGAATGAAAAAACAGGTGACAATAAATGAGAAATCATTACACGAATATTAGAAATTTGTCATTGTCATAGTTTAATACAAAAAAATAGTTCATATGCTTATAAAAACATACGTTTTTTTTCATGCCTAAAATTTGGTGTTTTGCACTGAAGTTTATAAAATTTTCCATTGTTATAAAAAAAAATATTTACTCTCAACAAATAATAGAAATATATTTTAAATAATTTTACCTTTTTGTTGTATAATATTTATAAATTGTGTTGAAGGTACTGTATAAATTTTGTTGATTTCGACAATTTATAAGTTCTGGTAAATTTGAATTCGAATTTTGTAACTAGCTTGAAGATGTATTTTTATCGTTTCATTGAAATTACACGACATACAAGATTATTTGATAGTGTGTAAAAAATTTCTTCAGAAATTGGATGGGTTTCAGATTTTTCATCCCGGCATTTCCAATTATTTTAAGAATTTGGAATTTCCACTCTAATAATGGGATGTAAACAGTAAACCTTCGAGCGCAAGTAAATGGTCACATGGCTGTTAAATGGTAATTACTGTAATTATTTTCATTTACAATAACTACACCATATATGGGGTGCTAAAGCGAGGCAGATTTGGCCGGAATTACGGCATTAAGAAATACGAATGTGACAAATAATTGCGTGACAAATAGGAGTTCTAAGTCTTCTGAATACTTAATAAAAATGGAGTGTGTCGAATATTTTACTAAGATCACGTGATTCTACCCGCTTTAGACATCCCCCATACATGCAAAATCCAAAATTTTCAATATATACAGTACAAATGCATGTAGAACCAATAAAAATACTGCCCGGATGGAGGTATTTATGAATTAATCCATATTTATGAATGCCATTAATAAGCGCAAGGGCATATATCATATATTCTATTAGTCTTCGATCCTAAGTTATTAGCGATTTGTTTACTCGTGTAAAATCATTAGTTTCATATATTGCAATACTAATGCATAATTATGAGTGAGTGATTGTATGTGTATAATAAAATGTTCTCTATCTTTATTAAAGATTTATTTATTCGAAATGGCAATTTTAAACACATAAGTTATCAACGTGTAATAAAAATAAATTTAGATTAAAATTAAATCGATATGAGCGACATTGAATTATTTTATTTTCTTAAAATTCAGATTGTGTTGTTTTAAATAATATGTATGTTAATAGCCCCAAAGACCTTCAATATTTTGTCATAATTCATAAGTTTTTATGCGCGGGTTGTGATTCGTTATGTCATTTAAAAAGTAACAAAATAAGCAATTTACCTATTTAAAATCGATTTCTAAATTAATTAAAACCCGAATTTTGTAATATTGTCCGCTATCATTTTTTTTAAAAAAAACTTAAATATAGTATTAGTCACATTATTAATTAAATACCGTATATAAACAAACATATAATACATAATATTAAATATACTTTGGGAAAAGTCTGGAAAATCAGAACCAGAAAGCATTTAGCATAATAAAAAGTTGATATTTTAATATATTTCAATTAATAAAAAAATAATAAAAAAAGTGTTTTATATATTCGAATATTCATTCTATATTAATAAAGCAGTTGAATATTTGAGACTATCATAATCTCACCGTAACTGTCATAATAAACCGAATTGAATTCAATCAATATCCATAATAATACAATCCGAACATTCATCAGAATGAAGAGTGTTAGCTTGCCCTATAATATGTAAATTTTTTATTTAACTTTAATTTTAACAAGGTAAGAGTATAATATATATATATAATAAAAAAATGCACCTGTTCGTATTCTCTTAATATATCTCGAAGAAATAAATTCTTGTTGATTTAGGCAGTTTATAGGTTCTGGTAAATTTTGATAATTGAAAAGTCGACTTGTATAAATAGCCTGGGGATGTATTTCATATAAATTGGTAATGTTGGTCGATTCGTTAAAGTTATATGATAGTCTTTTTAATGGCATACTCTTGTATGTGTTTAAACAATAGGATAAAGTATGAAATATTTCTCCAGAAGTTGGTCGGTTTTCTGGAATTGCATCCCAACATTTTTTTATTAATTCCTTTAAAGAAGTTGGAGTTTCTTCTCTAATATTTGGACGTAAACCTTGACAAATATCCAGTGCGAGAAAATGATCATGTGATTGATTATTGAATGGAGGAATTACTGTAATTATTTCATTTATGATCACACCTAATGAATACACATCAGATGCTAATGTATGTAATTTTCCACGTAATATTTCAGGTGCCATATATGGCATTACTCCATAAATATTCTTTTTGGTGGAATTTGATAAAATTTCATTTGCTGGCATACATAATCCAAAATCTCCAATATATGCAAATATAGGATCAATAAAAATATTTCCTGGATGAAGGTCTTTATGAATTAACCCGTGAACATGAATATTATTAAGTGCAAGACAGATATCATATATTTTATTTAGTCTTTGATCCCATGTAATTATATTAGCAGTTCGTTTAAGAAATTTTCGTAAATCACCATTTTCCATATATTGTAATACTAACGCATAATTGTTAGTAATAGGATCTTGAGTAATTCCAAAACATTTTATTATGCACATATAACCACTAACTTCATTAAAAAATTTTATCTATAAACATATAATTAAATGTTAATTTTGTAAATTAAAAAGTAATTTATTTCTATTTTACATACCTCATTTAGAAAATCTTCACTTATATTTTTCGAATTATTCAATAATTTTAAAGCAATTTTTGTTGGTCCATCTCTTCTCCAACTATTAGACAATTGGCTCCACCTTCTAATTTGTCCATCTATCCATATAGCTGAATATACTTTTGCAAAACCTCCTTCAGCAATGTATTTAATATTTGTAAATTTATTATGTGGAATCCACTCTAATAATCCGTATTTTCTGACTATAAGTTGATTGTCTTGTATCAACTTGTTAATAACTTCATTCCTACTGGTCCACTTATCAAAATCTCTTTGAAAATGCTTAGGATTGCAGGATAAACAACCATCCAAATCCTCATGTATCTTAAGACATTCTTTACATTTTCCAAATTCCATACGCTTTTTTTCATTAATTTCTATTTCCATATCATAACAATCACAATAAGAACGAAGTTTACGCCAACAATTATTTACTCCATTATATCTTATGTTTTCTATAAGAATTTTTCTATCTTCTATATTATATTTTATACTTTCAAATTCTTTAATAATTTGTTCAAATATTCCCAAATTAGCATCTAATTTAAAATAAATATTTTTGTAATCTATTAAAATAGATTGTAATTCTTTCAATTCTCTTAGTTCTTTTATTTCTTTATTGAATACTTTAGAGTAAATATTTTCAAAATCTTGTAATTTAGTTTTTAATTCTCTTACTTCTTTATCAAAACACTTATAACAATAATTATAATGATATCTGTTATTACACTTCTCACATATAATGTAATCACAGTCCTTGTATTTTACTCGTCTATCATCTTCATATAAATCATAATCTGAAATTTCACCTTTTTGTTCTTTAACAATAATATTAATTTCACCAATCCATTTATTAAAATTTTCAAGAAATTGTTGAAATTCATAAAATGAACAACAATTATCACTATTTCCTATGAAGCATACTTTGCATTTATTATTTATCATCTGATCACTAACATAACAAGATTTACAATAAAAATATTGCCTATTGATTTCATGATTACACTTTTCACAAAAAATTTTAACAAAATTCTTATATTTTGTCCTTCTTTCTTCCAAATTTAAGTTATAATCAAATGTATTGAAAATTACGAAATTTGGTCCATATTTCATATGACATTTTTTATCAAAATCTGTCTCTTTACGATAACAATACATACAATAAGAGTCATATTTATCAATTTTAACATTACATTCCTCACATACAATGTGATCATATTTATTATATTTTGCTTTTCTTTCTTCCAAATCTAAATTATAATCTGATGTCTTAAAAATTTCAAAATCTGATCCAAATTTCATATGATTTTTTTTAATAACATCAATTTCTTTATCATAACAATTTGTACAATAATAACAGAGTTTATTAATTTCTTTATTACATTTCTCACATACAATGTGATCATATTTATTATATTTTGCTTTTCTTTCTTTCAAATCTAAATTATAATCTGATGTCTTAAAAATTTCAAAATCTGATCCAAATTTCATATGATTTTTTTTAATAACATCAATTTCTTTATCATAACAATTTGTACAATAATAACAGAGTTTATTAATTTCTTTATTACATTTCTCACATACAATGTGATCATATTTATTATATTTTGCTTTTCTTTCTTTCAAATCTAAATTATAATCTGATGTCTTAAAAATTTCAAAATCTGATCCAAATTTCATATGACCTTTTTTATTAATATCAGTCTCTATTTCATAACAATAAGTGCAATAATGGTGATATTGATTAAATTCTTTATTACATTCTTCACATAAAATGCCATAAAATTTCCCATATTTTATTCTTCTTTCATTCAAACCTAAGTTATAATCTGATTTCTTAAAAACTCCATAATTTGATCCAAATTTCATATGACCTTTTTTATTAATATCAGTCTCTTTTT